>NJRP01000404.1:74704-96660 GCA_003063835.1 Aphaenogaster floridana
CAACCCGATATCTCAAAAATTGCGGAAGTTACAGCAACCACGGACATCCACACATACATACACACATACAAATAGATATTTTGAAAAAATGTAAATTATCAACGTTTAAGAACATTTTAAACACATTGACCTAAAAAATGAAAATATGAGTTAGCAAACATGTAAATTTTCGACGTTTTAGAACATTCTAAACACATTGGCATTGAAAACTCCAAAAAATCTTTCTCACGTAGCAAAAGCTATATAAAAAAGCCACTAGTATTTAGTGTTGATAATCTTTTTTTATATAATTACTTCTTTTATATTTGTTACCAATACAAATACACATAATCTGTCAGTTGTGTCAATAGTTTCGTCCAAAGATGAAACGTTCTCGGGAGACGTTTTTAATTTCTTGTGTAATTGCATTTATGTTAATTTTTATAACACGTAATTATATGTAAATCAAAAAATAAAAATTAACATTTTACTGCCATTTTTTTAGAGATATAGGCCGTTTTATAGTAATAACCGCGTTATGCCAATACCTACTTTTGTCCAGCGCTTTATTCAATATTGAAATTTTATTGCGACGTCGCTGACGGTGCCGGGAAGTGGCGACTCGGGCCGGATGCGCTTCTCTCGCGTCGCGAGACCTTCTCGCACGGCGGGTGCGTCGTTTACCCCTGTAATTGAATGCGGAACACGACGTGAATCTTCCGGGAGCACGACAGGAGCGCGAAATCTCTAAATTTATGCAAATTGCACGCGTGCAATCGCACACGCGCGCGACTCTATTTTACACCCGCTGTATCCGCCGCGCTTGGACGCGCCGCGCGAAACAATCGGGAAAACGTCGGGTGCTCGGCGCGCACGTTCTTCCGAAATTTCCATCCCGGCCGTTAAACAGGATCTCTAAATTAAGATAAAAATAAAGCTACTTTTTTTCTTATATCATAGATTAATATCTAATTTTCATTCTATAATATAATAAATTAATCTAAGATTAATCTAAAGTTACTCTTTATATCCGAAGTTTATTCTCTTTTATTTGAAGTATATGATAATAACATTTATTAATCGCTATATTGCAACTATTATTTTAACAATAACACAAGTTGACGTAAATTTTGATCCTCAGATCTCAATAGTCGTTTCCGAAGGATTTTGGCGTGCTGAAACCGAATCCGTTGTCCGAATGGTTCTATCACGTCAGGTTTCGGAGATAAACGCAGGTAAACGCACTAAAGCGCGTGTTGCGAGTCGAACGCACGTTTAGAGCGGAGAAGAATTAAATAAGAAGTATGGGAAAGAAAAAGGAAGGAAAGAAAAGAATATAAAATTATGAAACTCACTTCTTACTGATGACTTGAAATGGGCAGATCCAACGCAGCTGATGATTCTCGGTCGAACTTAATACTCGCGCACAAATTTAAAGTAAAACTTGGATGAGTATGCCGAGAGTAGAGTCCTGGGTAAGGGTGACCAAAGTGTGAGTTCCGCAAAGAGTGACACAAAGTGTCAGTCCCGTGATGGATGACCAAAGAGTGACATCGAGTCCCGCGATTTCGCGATTTTTATAGGGATCTTTTAGGGGATTTGGATTTGGACTCGAGGCATGATTTTTGATGAATAAGGATTTCGTCAGCGAGACCGCATTCTTCGTTCCCAAAATATAACATGTCACAATACCTTCTAGAATTTTATACGCTTTAACTCGCAATTACGACATTGTATCCTTAATTGATCATACTCTGTTGTCTATCGAGCGTGGAGTATGCTTGTTCGAAACCTCTAATGGCCTTAGACGCAAATGATGAGAAGGACTCTCTTTCGATTTACTTGAATGCTGACCCGAGCATTTTTTTCGGCACTTTGTCCTCATTAGGTCGCACGCTACGTGAAAACGACGAAAAAAAGATATTTGCATAGAAAAAAGGAAGAACGAAATTCTCTCGTACTGTGCCGAGCATGCGCCACTTGAAAACGATCAAGAGCCAAGTTTGCTGTGCCCAGGCCGGAATCCGGGCTCGACATTGCAGCTGCGCCATCGGCCGATGACGCAACTCGATTATACAGCACGCCGAGCAATAGAATGCAGTTGTGGCACGGGTGCAATCTCCGTCGCTCATTATTTCATTTAAAAGTACGATGCCGAGAAAAGTGTTAGGGCAACAAGGCAGCAACTATTTTAATAAAGAATCACCGCGAAGAATGGCAGCGGATTTGCGAAACGCTTAATATCTCCGAAAGATGATAAACCAGCTTCTTACAATAAATATGTAGATCTCATGCAATTTCCAATATCTCGCAGCAGATTGTATTTTTATTTTCTCGTGTCTATAATGAAGCGACTAAATATTCATACCGCAGGCGCAGATCAAAAACCCGCTATGAAAAAAGCATAAAAGTGTAGCCATAACAAGGTAATTTCGTATTCATAACCGTTCGAAAATATGCTTAAAAAATAGATTAAACATTCCATAGATAAAATATTCCATAGATAAAGCATTTGCACTCAAATACGCATATCCAATATTTTATTGCACGAATTGGCTAAAAGTGATAGCCGCGAATAAAATAAAAATTTGACTTTTTGATTTTCCACACTAAATGTACATGGAACGTTTAATTTTATTGCAAAGAGTTAATAGATATGATCGAACTAATAGAAATGATCGAGTTAAAATAATTGCAAAGACGATAAAAAGAAGAATATTGGAACTCGACGTCGCAAAAGAATAGATAGACCCGTGATTGGTCCTTTCCTATTGTGATGTTGGATTGAGACGAGCTTTGTTCTGAAAGTCAATCGAACTTCTCGTCGCAACTACGGGCAACAGAACAGAACAACGTTTTCAATCCGCGTTCACATCGGCGATCGCCTTTGCGCTGCCTCCACAAGTCCGAAATCCAGATTCGACATTGCGGCTGTGCCGAACGTGATGACGTAACCGACCGGGATATACAGCGTGGAGCACAATGGCCTGTATGTAGGTCGTGGTGTCAGTGCCACCCCTTCTCCACCGTTCTATTCCTCTCGCCGGGGGTTTGCTACCTCGATCCCGGCGTGCCTGGAAAATCTCCGCGATATCCGCCGGACGCTGCCCTGTCTCTACGTCCGGCTCCTACGGCGCTATCACAGCCAATTTGACCGTCACATTCGCGCGGATCGCCGCAATTTCAAGTCCGCTAATGAATGCGGTCGCGGACAAGCGGACCGACATCTCCGAAGCTATAGTCCGGTTCCGGCGAAGTTCGCTTCCTGGGAATCATCTGCGGCGCGACCTGGATTCGCCAGCGGCTGCAACAGCTATGACATTCTTCCGTGCACAACGACTGCGGAGAACTTGGTACATGATCCCTTAAACCTCTCGATGCAATTGTGGCTATTGCTCTTCGTGTTGATAAACCAGAAAAAGTTTCCGCATTGGGGATTTGTTCCGTATAATATCGCGACGACGATGATATCTTGAACGCTCTGCGACATGTTCCAATCTTTATTTATAATATTTATTTAATTAAATATAATGTTTCATATATATATATTTTTTTTGATACGATTACTGTGTGTGAGACTACTGTGTGGGAAACAAAAGATAAGTAAGTGTGTGTGATAAACATTAAACTTGTTGAAAATAAAAATAAAAATTTAGATTCAAGCATTTATAACTATCGACATTTAATTGGAATTTTGACAAAATATTTCTTAGTTTTATCTTCAGCGTATCATTATAACGTTATACTGAATATTGCTACGGTAACACAATTTTGAGATATTTTGTTTTCAAAACAGATTGGCATCGTAGTTAATTTTATAAATTTTATGGTTCAAAAAATGGCTTACTTTATTTATTCTATCGAGCTTTTGATATTTTAAATATTGAAGCAATATTTTATTTTTGATACAGTTTAAATATTAAGAATTCAATTTTAATTTTATTAAATATTTTTGTAGAGTACCATAATTTAATAATTTATCGGACTTTCTAACTACGAAAGAATTTAAGACGACGCATGCTGTAAGTCATTACCGATGAACGCTTAGAGAAACGAGCGTGCGAGCAAGCATACATTTTTCACTCGAAACACGAAATATCCAGGCGGAACAGGGTGGAGGGTAGAATTAAGTAGGTAGTTTGGGAGGGTTGCTTTTTTCGTTTTATGTGCAACCCGCGCTATCGTGCCGTCTTATACTTACTACCGTCGTTGCGCTCGAGCGAACGTGAGAAAGGGAGACGCGACGAGGATATAGAAGAGCGAAACGCTCGAATTCGCGCAGCGAACGATTTAAACAGTCCGAAACGAGCGAAGCGAAACTACTCCTTTTCCCAGGACAAGTCGCATCGTCCCTTAACTTTTCCCATTCTTTCGCCGGTCGGGGCTGCTCGCAATTCCGCGCTTTTCTTCCACTCTTTTTGCCCCTTTCTTTCACCACGTCCCTCCCTCTCGTTTTAGAACGCCGAGCTGGAAACTCATGTTCCATCGGCTTTGTAGCCACTGCCTACGGTCCTCTCGCGATGGTCGTCCTGCGTTTTCAACGACGACAACGATGGCTCCACTTTCACCGCTTCTACCTTATCCACCGGATTCTCGCGACTTCTTATTGCCTCGTGGCAAACTAGAATCGTCTTTCATTTCAGTTGCCTCCCAGGGGACCGATCGTAATGATTCTATTGTAGAAACGTTTAAATGATCTTTAGAGAAGCTTGATAATATCGTTGATCTTTTTGCACCCAGTGATCGTTCGACAATTGAGATATGTGATTATTATTATTATCGAACAATTCTCTTAGCGAGAAATTTTGAAACTGCAATTATAAAGAGAAAAATTGTAAGTCTTTTTTTAATTAAAATTTAGGATAGATATGATTAATCAATGATTAAATTAATAAATATTGTTAGATAATCATAATTTTTTGCCAAATAAAAATATTATTTTTACCATAATTTATCACTCTCGTGTTACCCACGCATACATTTAAGATTAAAATTAGATTGAATATAATATTAAAATAAATTTAAATTTTCGAATGCTGCCAGCTTCACATGCAAAATACATCATTTAAAATTGGTAATAAAAACAGGCAGAATTATCATTAAATTAGCATAAAGGAATTGCTGCGCTTAATTTATCGCAACAATTTCTGTATTTCGTAAATCTTTTATCGCAGAAGAACCATTCGTTAAATTGCGCTGATTAATGAGTAAATAACACCCGACACATTCATTTTATTCATTTAGTAGGTGACAAGAATCTCTAAAAATATGCCAAGAATCGATATTCATGGCACACCGTTGACGCATAAATTTTTACGATGGCACGTGCTAGCGTTCGGTAAATTAACCTTTGGATCAGTGATTTTACAGAAAAGTTATGATGCTCTTGTGTTCCAAAGGGGTTTGATATTGCATTCGTTGCATGCCGTGGTTCGTTTCACTCTGACCTGATCTCTGAACTCACGCCAAATTGTTGTATAAAACGTCATGATCGTACGACGTTGTAACTTCACTCTACATCGTGATTATTGCGACATCCGTATTACGCAAAATTTTTATTACTTTGACATGCAACCGACATATACTATACAATCGTTCCTACATACTAGACCTTAATTGCGTTAGTTATTAATTTGAGAAAAATATTTACTTTTGTTGCTATTTAATTGGATTTTATTTTGTTTTCTAACGAATCTGCATACGCACGATAATTTCGGTTGCAGATGCACGTACATTCTGACGTTGTTCAAACACACGGAGTTCGGATTAACAAGAAAACACTTTACTGGACTGGTTTAATTGGACGCGTCAAGTATATACATACTTCAGTATAAATAGCGCAACATTACGCTTATACGTGTCAGATTCTTAAGTACTATTTGCTATTTTCTACGTGAAGGATTAATTGTAAGTGTCCAACACGTGCACGTATCGAGCGGTACGAGGTGCTGAGTCCGTCGCTTGTAAATTGCAATGTAAATTCGTGTTATTAGCCCGGGGCTGTTTCAACGATAAGGATACCTCAGCTATAGTTGGAAACATTATTATTGACTATCCCCTTGATAATCGCTCTGGGCGAAAATGTTGCTATTCTAATAATTATTCTATGGTTCACATCACACACGTAATATAATGCAGCATTTGATGAATTATTAATGTAATGTCAATCTAAATAATCTTTTTTGATTTAATTATATATATTTTAATATTATTTTTATAAAAATAATCTAATCATTATAACTTTGATTTTTATATTATATTCTGGATTGATTTGAGTAAGAACTCAAATTATTTCAATTATCCGAATTATTCGAATATCTCAAACTTTGATATATCTCTTACAATTAGTTCTGATATGAATATATAACATTGTATAATTATTCTCTGATGTCTTGCATTGTTAACAGACCTTTATAAGCTTGATAGATGCTCTATAAAGCAAACTTATTTCTTATGCTGTTTCAAAAGCATCTCATTATTTGCAAGCATCCTCCTCAAGGAAATCGTTCCAGCTAGAAGTAGTACAGCCATACTGCTGCAACGACATAGTCAGCCGTAGGAAAAATTATCCGGCACGGCGCTTTTTAAAATTTCCACGTCGACATGCGAAACGGTCGAAGTTTCTCTTGTACTCTTGAACTTTTACAAAGAATCATGAAAGTGGCTAAAACCCCATTATAAGCTCGCGATGCGCGTAATTTTACGGTCAGCTTTTAAGAGTTCTCGCGGTTCTCACCAAAGCTTGATATTCGAAAGTTCTACCTTGCATTTCTAATGAATTATAAATTGACGTAATCCTCACGATTATCATTCATTTTTTATATGCTGCGTAACGCACGCATACACTATTTTTCGACACAGAAAGACAAAATTTATTTGCTTTCCTTAAACCTCATTTTAATTTTTTTAGACAAAATTTTTTCTATAATATATAATATTATGCATATCACTTTTCCGAATAATATTTATTATTTCATATCTCCTTTCAGTAGACGATCTTTCAAAACTGTTGCAAGATAAGAATCACATTGTTTTCCGCGCGGTTCCGCGCCGTTTGAGCCATGTCCTGTAATTCCGTTCTCCAGATAGGGGATCTACATCACTTTAACTACTTGGAATTGCCTTCGTAAGATAAGCTCCGGCGAGTCATTGGTCGTCTCGCTGTTTTCTTCGCGGCGCGCGTTTCCGGTGTATCGATAGGGATCGTTTCTCGTGCACGCGGTGCCATCAATTCTCGTGGAAAACTGGCTGCAACGTTTCGCCGCACGGTAGATTACGCCCACATAAAGAGGTAGACAAATGAAGATGGAACAAAGCACGAAACTGCATGGAAATAATGCACGGACCAAGCATTCAATTTACCTAAAGCATACCCCGGCGTCTAAATCTCGCTGGATGTGTGCGTGAATCAAAAACGTCGAAAGAACACGTCTCTCATTGACCCATAAAACTTATCGCAACGTTCGCGATATGCGTCATAATTGACGAAAAATAATAATAAGAAAATAAAGGATGATGATCCGCCAAAAATAATTTAACAAGAAAAAATTCTGTATTTATATCGACGCAATTGGCTAATGTTAGGTTAACGTTTATTACGACGTTTCGACCCTAGGGATTGAGTCCTTCTCAAGTAATTAGGCTATGCGCTTTCATATATACATCTCACTTATAATAACATTCTTAAACAATGAAGTTTTTTGAAGAAAAGATCATGAGTCAAAAAAATGTTTGATATAAGCGATGATATGGCATATTTACTTGATGAGTAGATTACGAGTTTTACAATTTTTTCGTTCATGTAGATAAAAATTGATTAAAATGTAAGATATAACATCTCTAAGATGTAAAATAGGCGGCAGTGTGGTTTAGTGGTAGAGCGCCAGACTCGTAATCTGTAATACCAGGTTCGAGTCCACTAGATCAGGTAAACATGAGGATTCCCGGTAGGTAAAACTGGGCTCCGTCTTTCGGAAGAGACGTTAAGATGTTGGTCCAAACGGGCAAAGAGTTAGGAGTTGTAGGAAAGAATGAGAAGGGAGAAAATGCAAACCCCATTGGGGACGCAGTATAATTCCAATATGTAAGATGTAAAATTGAGAAATGTAAGTTTAGAGAAATATGACAAGAGATGTCAATCTGTCGAGAACCAAATCTGTCTTGTTTGTTCTCGACAAATTGGCATTTCTTGTCATATTTCTCTAAACTTACATTTTTCAATTTTACATCTTACATTTTAATCAATTTTTATCTACATGATCGAAAAAATTGTAAAACTCGTAATCTACTCATCAAGTAAATGTGCCATATCATCGCTTATATCAAACATTTTTTTGACTCATGATCTTTTCTTCAAAAAACTTCATTGTTTAAGAATGTTATTATAAGTGAGATGTATATATGAAAGCGCATAGCCTAATTACTTGAGAAGGACCCAATCCCTAGGGTCGAAACGTCGTAATAAACGTTAACCTAACATTAGCCAATTGCGTCGATATAAATACAGAATTTTTTCTTGAAAAATAATAATCCCACCGCTTTAATTTTTCGCATTGACATCCATATGTTTCATAACGAGGTTATTTTTAAAAGGAAATGTTTCAGCATTATATATACACGCACACTCATATTCGAACGGTATTTTACAAAAACGCTGTCGTTAGCAATTTCATCGACTGACCGAATTTTTCGGAATCAGTATTGCGCGCCGAAAATTTTTCGGGGGTTTTACGGAGGATATACGACCGTCATTCGTTTCCCAAACGCGCGAATTCGATAGAATAAGTTGCGGCCGGGAACCGCACCGAATTAAAGGCGACGCCATGGCGGCAGCTGGCGAAATAAAATCACGAGGTACAAAAAGAAGCGCCGAAAGTAAACTGCGTCCGAGCGAACGCACGGTGGTAATCCAAATGCACTTGGAATTTAACGTAGCCGCGACCGAGACTGATTTATCGTTCAAGCCAACGATAAATTTAGTAGCGCAACGGTCAATATCATTTTTACATTTGACATTATCATCTTTAATGGACCACAATTTTTAAAAAATTATCCAATATATCCCTTTACCGTGCTTTGAAATGCGTTTATAAATGCAACGGTATCGAAAAGTCGATCCATCACGAAATTGTGCATAAGGTACAATATATTTCAAATGGTTTCGCTCTCCTTTGATATCGCCAATATGATACGAACGGTTACAGCGTTGCAGCGTTAAAGTGCTTGCAATTGCAGCAAGTTGCGTAAGATCATATCGCAATATCGACAGGTCGTTTCAACATTACGAAATGTAATGTTAAATCGTGACTGCAATTAACACGTGATAGTATTTCTTAGAATTAATGGCAGCGTTTTTTGAATTTTTGTAATACATGTCTACGAAATGAAAAAATGTAACTGTATAATTGTAATTATATATATTTTAAAATTATATATTATTTTTATTACAATTTGTAATTATTATATAATACAATTACAAAATTATCTTACGAAAAAAGAAAACTCAATGAAAAATTATAAAATCAATTTACAAAACAGTTTTTTTTATAGTTATTTAATGAATTCTGATATTCTTTCTATTTAAAGCTGGATTTATCTAATTTCTATAATTCAGAATAACGTTTAGATAACGTTTAGATAACAAATTCAGATTCTACTTCGTGTGTTCTAAAAAAGGCATTTTAACGTTATTTAAACGTCTGAAATTAGATAAAGTCAGCTTTAAATAAGAAAGAATATTATTAGAATTCATTAAATAACTATATAGAAAACTGTTTTATAAATTGATTTTATACTTTTTCATTGGGTTTTCTTTTTTCGTAAGACATTCTAGAATCTGGCATCTTGTTAGAGAAAATATATTGACTATAAATCCCGCTCATCACTTTTTTGCTACTTTTAACCGATATTGCGAGTCTAGTTGATGTAGAAAAAGTCGTTCCTCTGTTTTCCATATATTTCGCCCTGGAAGATTTTGTATGAAAGCCGCTTAAATTTTTAAGTTTTTTAGAAAATATTAAATTTGTTTATAAGCTTCAAAAAAGATTTTCTTGAAAAATACTAAAAAAATATAAATATAATACGACACCGCGACTGACGACTCAAAGGAACGATGTAATGGCAGATAAAGAGGAGCAATAAATTGATTTCCGTTATCTCGTTGACTAACAACGATGTACGCAAAGAGGAGTCAAAGTAAACCATTGCAAGAGAAAAGAGGGACGGAGATTATTATGCGTCTAAGGAGCGTTCGTACAAAGCCGGTTATCAAGAAAGAAAATAAGATCAGAGGAAACGGAAAGGTAAAAATAAATAAACATTATAAAATATGTCGAGCGGTACTTTATTTCAGAGTATTTATTCCTTACGAAGTACAAATTTTCGTAATGATGAAATATTGCTCTGTCGGGTTATCTGGACTTGTTAGCTAGATTATTATTTAGTATATTGATAGACAAAGATATTAAAATGTAAGGATACGAAGTTTATTCATCATATGCCGAATCAACTATTGTAAGAAATTCATTTATTCCTAATTATTGAAGATTTTTCCAAGATTGAATACTGTAAAAGAAGACGTTTACAAAAAGGACTCTCCAAGATACCATATTTTGGGAATGACCATTATACTTCTTAATGAAGCGGAAAGAGCGTGCAGGGTGAAAAATGAAGGTGGCGTATAGTAATGTGGTAAATCTCTGGAATTCACGATCGGGTGCACTCGCACGGTTTTTCAAGAGGCGCAGGCGAGATGCGCAAATAGACGAGTGAGCGCATTCCAGAGACGGCGTCTCACCGATTCCGATATCTTGAAGGTTCAAAGGGCTGCCAGACATACCCCGCCGCTTGGAGATGCAAAGTGCAGGAGGACCTTCTCTTACGCTTCAATGGCCTGGATAACGTCACGACGCTTCTGGGTAACGAAGAGGCACGGGATGTCATTCTCAAAGCTAAACTGTACGTCGGGAGGTGGTCTTTGAAGGGCCATCCGGAAACCCCGATTTTTCTCCCAATCGGTCAAGTCTCCGAATCGTCTGATTTAAGATGCGACGTTTCACGCGCAACTCTCACGATCGTTCGGAATCGATTTTAATTGCAGTCTGAAATCAATTTTCCTTTAGTAGACAATCGATCGTTATTCGATCGTTATTCGTCGCAATTGAGACATCCAACATCGCGTATCTTTACGTAAGCTCCGAAGTTAAAATTCTGAAAAGGCAATATTTATTTTACCCATCGCGTTGCGGGGTGCGATAAAAATAAAGGGTTTGTGTATTATCGTCGCTGCAAAAAATAAACGCGGTAGACGAGGCTTGACCTTTAGTCACGTGCCGTGAGAGAATTAAGCGCATGAAACTTCCGAGAAGTTTCAATTCGACTGGCGGCAATAATGCGGCACTCTGAAACAGTGCACTTGCGGTGAAACGATCCCTGTAAGCGCTGTAATGCATCATGGCGTGCATCGTGTGCAGTAATCGGGCTGCGCGACCGTTCTGGGAGGTGCACGAGCCTCTATTATTTGCACGACGAATTTTACGACGTTCCTGCGATCGACTCGAACAACTCCCGCCGACCATAGTAAATACGTATAAAAACAAATATCACAGTCGACAGAGGGACTACACGGAAATGTCGCATCGTGACGTAAAAGTGACAAGCGTGAAATCTGCGAATAAATATCCGCTTACGCAATTTATGTAGATTAATTACGGTTATTTATATCTTCAAATACATTTTCATAACTCGCTCGCGGCTGAGACTTTATTAATGTTACAATGCATCATTGTCGTACAATCTCTGGTATAATCAAAAAAAGCTACATCCTCCTGCTTATTATGTACACTGTTATTTTTTTGTCGCATTAATGTGACACATTTAATTTATGCCGCATCGCATTTGTCCCGTCGAGCGATTAAAAACTTTGCACAAAGGTTTTTGCATGGAGCGGTGAGTCCTGAGAAAATCTTTGATCCCCGAGTAAAAACAAGTTTACTAGTTTAAGCTCGCTTATTTGTCTCGACTCCAAAGCGCCAGCAGGTACTGCATATAGTAAGATAAACGCGGACAGTACGTTATAGCGGAATAGAGGCGTTTTGCGACTAATGCAAACTATGGTTGTAGTATTTTGCCATACTATAACTTTCTTTTGTTACTATTTTTATTTTACATTTGCACGTTTCTCCTTTATTGTATTGTGAATTATGCTAATGTACGCAAACGTCGTGCATGATATTCTTCTACTCTTCATTGCTCCTCGTAAAAAATTTCGAGGTCTAATTAGTTTAATTATCTTATTCTAAAATAAAATATAAAATAAACCACGATAAATTTTATAGTTTATCATCCACATTTATGATTATAAAATTAGGTTATTGTATATAGATGAATGTATAGTGAATAGGAGCATATGAATATATGTACAACATAACTATGTCGTCGTTATATTAATACGTAATTGTACTGCATTATGCTAATAATGACAAAATTATAATGAACAATTTAATTGTGGATAGATCCTTTAGGATATATTACGGATATTGCTGCAACTTGTGCTTTTGCTTCGTGCAGACTTTCACGTTGATCGGAACAGCAGTTAGAATTAATCTGATGTAAGTAAACGTCCGAGAGATCACCATCTATTTATCCCATATCGTTCAAGTGAGTAATTCTCGCGTTTGTTCACCAGCTCGCACTTTACGTCGTGGATTTACGGTATATCGCATAAATTTCACGATACGCGGCGCCTCGTAGGGTGACGCAAAGCGGCCAGACAAACGCCCATACGGGGACCACGAAAGCGCGTGATTTTCTTTTTTTTGTAAATTCGCCGTAAATCCCGACCTCACGGATCTCTCCCCGTGGACACGCTGTATGGAAACGAGCTTACAGGGGATTTAAGCGCGTTCGTTTTATCTCGTTCGAGTCGCGCCGCGCCGTCGCAGGGCGTTTGAAACGCTCTTCTCGAAACAAACGCGGGCGGGAGTGCATCCGGTCGTCGTCGTCGTCGTTGTCGTTGTCGTCCTGCAACAAACGGAGAATTTCTGACGGGGGGAATCAGAACTCTCCGTAGTTCCGGTTAGGCCACGGAGGACGAATGGACTGGATCGGAGCGGAAAGGGCGACGGATGAAGAGAGACTAGCCGAGCGTGTGACTACATACAAAGGGCTGGCTGGATCGCGCATAATTTTGTTTCTGTCGTGCCTAAACAGCCGGCAAAAGCGAATATCCTCGTCAAAGATGTCAAACTCCGTTACGAGATTAATGGTGATAGCTTTCTCTTTCCCGCTCTCCCTCCCCCCTCTGTGTCTCTCTGTTTCTCTGTTCCTTCCTCTCATGTCTCGAGGGGATGCTTCATACGTCACCCAACTGCATGAAATTTCGTAACGTAATTTAATTAGCAGAGACGATGTGTGCGCTTTGAGATAATTTATCATCCGTTTGCATCTCTTTCCCGCAATGACGGTATAACTTCTGAGAAAGTGCTCTCCAATTTATCTTACTCTCGCTATTTATCTTTATATCAAACAACTATCTCGCTCCGCAAGCCTCATCATTAAACAGAGAATTGTGTTTATTTGGGTTTAAATGCGGAGAAAAGGAAGCACGTGTAGCGACAAGTAGCTGCTCAAAGAGGACTGTTTCGAGCTCCCTCGCAGTTCAAGTCGCAGCTTATCTAAACAGTTAAGCAAAATTGTTTGATGTTGTCGAAGATGCCACCTAGTAGATCGCGGGCCGCAGGACATCGGTTGTCAGAGCCCTCAATATATCTCCGTTTGCAGAGCGTTTACGAATAAGAGCTGCTAATTGTATCTCAAATAATATGCCAACAAACAAAACGGTGTGTTAATTAGTACGGGAATCCTATAATAGGTGAATAAATACAAGAAAAATCATTAGTAAGCTATATACCATGCGTACAATGTACTCTGATTGCTCTTTTAACAGTGTTTCTCATCCCTGGTTTTAGACCAATTTTGTAATGTCATCTTTTGTGATAAATTTAGTACCATGTGCTAAATACTTGGCTCTTAACTATAAATATATTATAATTAATTATTATAAATAATTATTTATAGCAAATTTATTTACTATATGAAATCACCTAATTGTTTTCTTTTCGCTTGTACCGCGTGATCCCGATTCTTTGAAGCTACAGGGCATGCACCCTGCCTGTACGGTCAGTGAACAGTTACCGAGTGTAATCTTGTTACAAAGGGCTGTCCTACATCGTGTGTAATTTAATTCATGGCTTACACGGTGCGAAAGCAAGGGCTAAGGCGTGATGCCACAGAGGAATATTAATATATAAGAATACACGTATTACGTTACATGCCTTAGCGATGGCATCGATGGGAAAATTCAATCGAATTATATAGCGAACATGTAACGATAATCTAAATAGAAATAAAAAGGATATATTTCCGATCTGCTAATGAATATTCAATCGAAGCAAAAAAGAATTATATCAGATTGTAATTTTTCTATTCTTTAAAAGAATTAATTTTTATAATAATAATTAGTTCTGGTTCATAAATGAATTAATTGTGATGCATTGTTATTCAGTATGGGGTAACTTCGTTTCGCACTTCGTCTACGCCATTATCGCGAGAATATTATTCTTTCACAATGCCAAGAATATTTTTCTCCTCTGCACCAACAAGGAATTCGCATTCGCAGCCTCAATTAACCTGTCACTCAGCACTCTGACGGTAAAGCATTTATTAAGCCAGGCGCAATAAAATATAAAATTAAACATGAATAAAATTAAAACCTTTTTTCTTAATTTATGTAATATTGGATTGAAGATAAGGATCAGGCATTACCTGAACACTGAAAAAACTGCATCAAATTTAAGAAGCTTACAAATAGAGTTATAAAAACCATGAATAACGAATGACATACAGAATAAGGAAATAATCGGACACTCTTCTTCGGTCCCGTTTAAATGGCCGCATTAAACTTGAACACTCCTTTATAAACTTCGGTCTCGGGACGTTTTACCTGACTATTAATAATTTATACATGCCAGAATACTGGAGCACGTCGTAAGCGCTCGGCAATCCCTGTATGAAGATCGCGTAGCGGAGCTGTCGCGCGCGCGAGAAAGAGAGAGAGAGAGAGAGAGAGAGAGAGAGAGAGAGAGAGAGAGAGAGTCCTGCGACGAAATCTCGCAATCATCCACTCCTCCGGCAAGCGGAGCGCAACTCAATCGCAGGCGCTGTCGCCTACTCGTGTGTAATTTAGCTCGCTACACGTTCCACGAGAGAGACAGGGATAGACTCGTGGCGTTTCCGAGGCCGAGCACACAGCCGGAGCCAGTTAAGGTGAATGTCGTTGTCGAAGACCTATAGTCGAAAGATACACAACGCGCGGCGAAACTGGCGGCTGCCTCTAGTGAATCCCGATGTGCACGGTCACGATTCCGCCGTTGCTGCGGTATGTACCGGTGGATATTGATCCGGCCGAAGTACGGCCCCGGGTTTTGTGTCTCGTTCCCCCCCTATACGATCGTGTACATGTCCGTACGTGATTCGTACACCGACGAGATCCCGGTTGCCTCTTTATCAGAAGCTCCTGCCAAGCTACCAGCCATTCAGCCAGCCAGCCTGCCTGTCTGCCTGCCTGCCTGCCTGGACCTCCGACCGTTTTCGGGCAGCTCGGAGCTTTCGATCAGAAAGCGCCCAGTTGCTTCCACACGAATTATCATCGTAGTCAATTTGATCCTTGCAATCACGAGGCGTACGCAGAAATTTTTTCAAACAGATCGTAAAATTTCTGTGTCCGTTTTTTGTGCCACTGTCAGTCTTTTTAAGCATGATTATTCTTTATATTTTTTTTATTAAAACAAATTCGAGATATACAAATAATATATATATTTTTAAATTTCTGATTATGATTATAATCGCTAAATTTGTAATATTTAATCTGAAAAATATGTTTTTTTTTTTAGTGAAAATATCTTTCCACTAAAATGAAAATATTTTTTGATATTTTTTATTTAATGAAAATATATTGAAACCATATTTAGATAAAATATGGTTTCAAAAATTATATGATATTTTACTGCATGGTTATACAAAATAAAACTGTTTTGAGCATAAATGTTATAAAAATTGTTCTATTAATATTCAAGAGTCTCGTCTGGACCATTAAAACGCTATCAGCGTCTCTCCATGTGATGCAATTTTACGTAAAAGGAAGCTTGCGTACCTAATGATCCCTTGCGACCACACTAACCGCTTGATCCTTTCTTTGCTTTTCAATATTCGCTAATCTGTCATGCGCGACTTATTTGCGCTCTAGTTTGCCGATAAATTTCATTATTATGCAAAGCACTTCATTCTGACCGTCATTCATAGAAAAGTATCTTCAAAAAATTTATAACATAATTCATATTACGCCGCTAATATGAACCTGATAATCTATCAAAGATTTGCACATAATTTTCCTGAAATCGTGTTTCTTCACAAGATCCACAATCTTGCCCGCTATAATTTGCCATAATTTCGCCTTTTGGTATCGCGAATCTAAATCCACGCAGTTTCACTTCTAATCTCCCAATAATACGTCATTCGTGCCGGCAATGTTTTTCTTACGCCGCGCATTACTGCCTTGCGTGAGCAAATTGAACGGTCGGGGTCGCTTCATCATCGAGTGTCAAGGAAGACAGAGCTTGCGGAATATTCACGATGCGCACATTACAGTTCGCCGTAGGTAATCATGTGACGTAACTGCTCGTAGGCGTGCAGCCGACACCATCGCAAATTTATAGCTACCGCCTTTCGCGCGATTATTCAGAAGTAGGCCTTTCATTCAGAGCAAATTTGCAATGGAAAATCGTGAGACACTATGTACCAAAATTAATCTCTAGAATAATAACGAGAGAAACATTTCGATGAAGCGTGTGGAATATCGAAAATGATTATCGTCAAAAATAAAAGCACAGAATACAGCTGTATATGTCTTCGTAAAAAGCAGACTAATGAAATAATGAGAATAATATGAATAATGAAATTTGCGAAAAAAATTTACTTTGATAAAGAGTTTAGTAAATTTGATTATATATTTTTATATGCCGCCAATCTCGCTGGCTTGATTTTAAGCTTGACAGTGTGAAGTTTATAGTGGCAACGTATACGCGTAGATTTAATAACAAGTGTGAAAGTTTTATATAGCGTCGTTCGTGAATATACAACCGTCGCTGAATTTACAAGTTAGCCAGATGATACGTGAGGTGACGTAAATATTAAAAAGTAAAAAATCAATACGTTAAGCGTTTTAATATCTCATACAATATTCATCATTTAATATATAAGAAACTCTTAATATTAAAGAAAAATTCATTATAATTTTGCATTAGTGACGCGTGAGATCATTGCGACATTAATTATCGCTAAAATAATATAAAATTAACGGACTCTCGAAAAGGTCAAAAAAATAAAACAATGAAGGCAAATGAGAGTCAAGCGCAGATAACGGTTCGCAAATTTAACAATTAAATTAAAATATATAATACAATCCGATTTTGTTGAGAATGGCTCAAAAATGAGCCGAAACGTCCAAATTTGATTGTATTATATATTTTAATTTAATTGTTAAATTTGCGCACCGTTATCTGCGTTTGACTCTTATTTGCCTTCATTGTTTTATTTTTTTATTAATTATTGCGTTATATTTATAAAAATGAATTATTGCATATATTTATAATAATGTGTCTGAAGTGTGCTTTATCATACAATTAATTAAGCAAATAATTACGTGAGAAAATAAGTGCGAATGTCGCTTTCTTGAATGATGAAATTCGTACCGTTGAATCATTCAGGCTCGCCGCCAACAATTATTTTAATTAACGATGCAACTTCCAAATCCGCAGAAAAAGCGGAATATATACCGAGGGCGCTTCTACGATCTCCGCGATATTTATTGGGGAAACTTTAGCGGCGAAGGAAAAATAGAATAAGGAGTAAATGCGAGCTGAGGGTCAAGCCGGCGTACGACGGGAGAATATTGAAACGAGTTTCGTGGCCATAAATCGTCTCGTCCAGCCAGTCGCATATAGTTGCTCCACTTAGCAGAAATTAAACAGGAGGTGGAGATTTCCGAGAGCTCCTCGGCCTCGAAACTTCTATTAATTTCTCCGGAGTCACCGCGCGAGAGCTAAAAAAGAAACGATTCGACGAAAAAAGTCTTATGGCAAATTACGTTTTTTTTTTATCTTTACTTCAAATTATAATTAAGGAGGAACAATTAAGAACAATTATCCATTATAAATATATTTGGAACAAATTATCGATTGACGTCTCACTATCTATCTGTCTACGAGAGGAGAATACTCTTCATGTTTACGTTGAGAATTAAATGAACATCTCTGGATATATATTGGGTAATCCAAATAATCATTCCGATAATGAAAGTGAGCTCCAGACCGTTCCATCAAACCCTTCGCTTGCGTAACCCGTCCTCGGGGATTAATGACATAATGTTGCTCACAAATGCAAGATCCGAGGGACGCCGATATAATTATTCCAATTAACTCTTCCCTGAAAAACTCACCGGAACCCGACAAACGGCGAAGAGACGTCAATCAATCAGTTGTTAACGTTAACAACATTATCAGTTTAAACATTAACAAAAGTTAGATTTTTCGCTCGCAATTAATTCATTCGTTCTGCATATGAACTTCCCTCTTCGCACGCCGTTCATCTCTCTTCCGACTTCTCATCGCGTTGTCTCTTTCGTTCTCCCTGTGAGATAACAGCAGCCATACTATTCGAGCGAAGACGAGCGTCGACCCATTTCCGTCCTTCGAAATTACACGCAGCCGTTGTTAATTAACTCCTTATCTGTCAGCGCACATACAACGCCGCTGAAATTAAATGTAACGCAATAGCAATAACGCAGCTGATTAATCTCTGCGCAAATCAAAGTGAATCTAAATGCCGTTGATGAGCGGAAAGATATTTATCAGCAGAATTTATTTATCTCGTTTTGCGTAGAATTATCTATAAGACTTTATAAAAATTCGCTATAACCTAAAGTTCATTAATTTTAATTAATATGATTGAAAAAATCGGAAGAAATGCTCGATAGCTATGAAAATAAAATCTACTTTATTCTAAATTAAATTTTTTAAAGATTTTGAGAGATTTTAAAATGTATATTGCTTGCATCGATTAATCACTTTGCTTCCTTGCTTTCTTCGTCGAGACAAATATCTCATTTACATCGTGTTCCCGTTTAAAATTTTAATTCTCACACATCCGCTCGAGTCTTGGAATAGGATTAAGTCGACGCTTGTCGGCGCGATTGTACCTTAAACACAACTTATTATGCACTCGCGATAATTAATGTCGCCGACGTGACAGCCTAATTAATCGTTCATCGCTCGAAAAGGATCCAGAACAAAGGAGCTGCGCACTTAACGTCCTGTCTGTTTCTGCGATAGCGAAGCAATTAGCTGGAAGAGTATTCAAGTACTTTACACGCGTACAAAGCACCCCGCGATATAATATAATTTGTATCGCAATGGAGGATGTTAAAAAGAGGCCATTTTTGGCCCGCTAGTGCAACGTGAAAACATACTAGAGAATTGTTATTTGGACCATTTAAGAAAGGAAAATGACATTTATTTCATCCTGAAATGGTGGGAACATGGTTAGAATAAGCGAAGTTTAGTTAGTTTTACCCTTTGACGACAAAGCATGTACGCATAATTTCTTCTCATATTTTAGAAAGTATTTGACCGATATTCATGAAACTTAAAAAATATTTACAATCTACTTATAATCTCTGCCTTCTGCCATTCCTGAAATATTAAAAACTGTGTCTATTCAGTTTTCGTCGTCTGTATCTTCGTCTGATTCTGATGAAGACTGTGTGTTGAAATAGTCGTCCAGATGCTGGGCTGGAATTGGGATAGTGGCAAAAAATCGCGCCTTACCAAAAAACCAGATTAGTGTGGCAACGTGGGAACAACATCCTACAACGCATTGTCTGACTTTGCAATTGCAGGTGTGTCCAATAATGGCATCAATTCCAGCCATTGTTTTATCGACAAGCAGGTAGACAAAATACTGTTAATACCATAAAATATTGTTAATACCATAAAATACCATAAAATATTGTTAATACCATTTCTGTACATAGTACCAGTAAAATGCAAATACATTGTAAATGTTTTTTGTTTTACATAGTTTTAAAAGGATTTATATGGTATATTGTAAATATATTTCGTTCCAGTCTGACTACTTTAACGGTAGCCATATTCAATCTGCTATTTTGAATTTCAAATTTTTGGCTCTAAAATCGAAAAACGTATTATACAAAACCTTTTTACACCAAGTTTTATGAATATCGGTCAAATACTTTCTAAAATATGAGAAGAAATTATGCGTACATGCTTTGTCGTCAAAGGGTAAAACGAGCTAAACTTCGCTTATTCTAACCATGTTCTCACCACTTCAGGATGAAATAAATGTCATTTTCCTTTCTTAAATGGTCCAAATAACAATTCTCTAGTACGTTTTCACGTTGCACTAGCGGGCCAAAAATGGCCTCTTTTTAACATCCTCCTTTCTTGCTTTTACAATTAAAGATCACGAAATTAGAACGAGTCTCAAAGATCTATTTAATTTTTCAAAGCAAGAAGAAAATTCTTATTTTTTCGCAATTCTTTATTTTTTCCTAATTACTTAAAAGAATTATATAAGATTTTATCTAATGAGATGATAGCTGATTTACAGAAATCTACATTAAAAGAGAGGAGCGAATAAAATGCGAATGTAAATCTCAAGAATTATCAGCGCGAAAGTTTCCTATCCTCTCGTGGTTCGTTCGCATAATTGAGATTTGTCAATTCGAGACGGTCTAAAGGTATCCTCTCTCATTAAAAGCCGCATGTTGAGTGTACGGGGACAATGAATAAGGATGAGTGGATCCGAGCGGAATATCGAGCAGCCGCGGAGATGAATGAACGCAAAACCGCATAGACACGCACATGCACAAGACTGGAATTATACCAAATAACATTTTGCACTTGTCTTGTGCTTTTAAGCATTTCAATTGGCAATGCGCCGTATAGACGATCAAGTTAAATTCAATAGAACCCTCTCTTTGCATTGGTTTCTACGATAAGAATTAAATTCGCTATCTATCTCTTTCGACAAAAGAATCAATATGCAAATCATCGCTGCAGCTGAAAAGTCTTGCGAGCTAATAGCTTCGTAGCGTAGCATTCTCGTTATTATATCCAGGAGATATTGCGTTTAGAAGTTTCTCTTCCAGAATTCAATTTACATCAAAACAAATAAGTTTCAATTTCTGTCTCTTCGCGAACCACGTTTCCCGAATTACATCGCAGTGATAAGCATTCTAATTTAAGTGGAATCTATTGCGGTAAAATTACCGGCGATGGTACCCCGAGGCAGTCAGGGTTTCTCGTTACACGAGAGAATTCGGCTACGTGACGTGACGTGGCACGCGAGGCACATTGCGCGACTGTCGGCAAAATATAATGCGGATTCCGTTCCTGAAACTGCCGTCAGCCGCATTGATCCTAACGCTGACGTCGGCGCGCTGTCGTAACGCGATGCCGAAAGTGAAACGTGCAATATCGCGTCCCGGGCCGCGCCGTTTACACGCCACTTCGACGGGAAACGAGGCGCGTCCGTGTAACGAGCACGCGTGGACTTCGAAACGCACGAATCGATTATGCCAATTATGCCGCGTTACGCATCATTATCACTCCGCCGCGCGTAACTCGCGACCGATTCCAGATTCCACCTATCCCCCTCCGCGATGCCCGGGGGCCCAGATATGCGAATACTTCGCGTGTCAATACGGCGTGCAATACGGCGGCTGCTGCACTGCAAATCCAAGCGTGTTATTTTAGCTGAAGCTCTTCTTACACATCACGGAAAAGACGGTTTTGCTGAAATATTAAAAAATTTGGCCAGATACAGATCTGAAAAATAATTTT
>NJRP01000404.1:97352-151621 GCA_003063835.1 Aphaenogaster floridana
CCGCGTACTGCTTGTGGGTGAGCAGCGTTGTTTCAACGTTGCAGCAATATTACGAATCAATATATAAAATTCAACATAGATTCAATGTTGAAAAAACATCTATCCTTCAACATTCAACATTGCAACGTCTCAGCAACATTCTTTCAACGTTCTGTGCTGTATGGGCAGCATGGTAATTTATTGGCTAAGTCCGATGATTCTCGGTTTTTTTCGTGTCGGGTTTTACAATCTGCTTGGTAATTTTTATTATGTTGTTTATAAAATGTTTTCTTCCATATTTCAGAAATTCCTTTTGTTACCAATAATATTTGACAGGTTGCCAAGTTGTTCCAAGCTTATTACCAAACATAGTAAAATTTGTAGTGAATTTTGCGGCAAAATATAACGAAAAATTTTCTCCGTGTATCCTTAAACGTATTAAATGACATAATCTAAGACGGTAAGAAGGATGTGAAAGGAGGTTCAGTCAAATGTGTCATGTTTTAGATGTTTACGCGTGGATAATACGCTTGGATTTGCAGTGTGCGCGCAAAGTGCCGTCGAAGAATTTTAGACGTCCGTTCCAATTAGTGCCGAGGGAGATCTCACGTGAAAACGCGCGAATTGACAATTCGGCTGTCGCGAAAAATTCCGTAGAAATGACTGTAATCCGACCCTCGGCTCTCGTATTTTTCCAATTTCCCGCGTGGGGTAATTTGCGCTTCTACTTTTTTTTTCGAGCACTCTCATTTGACCACCGAATAAAACCTGTTTTAATTATTAAGACTTTTATCACACACGTCTCGCCTTCACTTATTTACGTTGTATCTTTTAACACGCGTCTCGCATTTTGCCGGAATTAATTCGCGTCTGCATGGAAATTGCACGATCCCTCGAAAGCCTCGTGTTTTTTTTTTGTCTTTTTTTCGAAGCACGTGGACATTGCGCGTCAGGGGTTAATCGTGCAAGCCGTCGCAAAAAATAATCTGTACATGCGCGTATGCCCGACGCGCTTCGTGAATTCTCGCGTCGCACGCCGCCGTCGCTTCCGCACCCCACACACACTTTGAATCTTAATGGCTCGATTTGTATTCACAACGAGGGGATGAATTTTTCATCGCTGCGAGAGACGTAAGGGGTATCGTTCTCGTCGCTCTCGTCGGACGCCTGCGACTCGAAAATGACCAATGGGCAACGTGACCAGTATTGTGCTACGTCGCGTTCGGTTAGGTTGCATATCGGACCGGTGGTGCTTTGGGTTTTAACGGAAAAACGACGATAAAGAGTCGACCTACAGTTTGGCTACACGAGTCGGGAAATACCAGTGGCATTTAAGGAAAAGTGGGTCAACTCGCAATTACGCGGCGCGACAATGATCGTGAACACATAAAATTACGAGAAATGTGTCGGTAAAATATTAAATCAATTAAATGTTGTATTTTTTTAATATAGGTAATGAAACGGCAGAGAGAAATACGTATCGGGTTTTGTAATTGTTAAAATACTTTAATAGGTTATATCTATTTATAGTAAAATGAATGTAGGAATGCTACAAAGGGCAAGTTTTTATTCATTAATAAAATTTACCGTAAATACATCTATAAGTGCATTGTTAATAAACTCATGCATTAGATTGTACCAACCAATTAAATTAAAACGGCACAAAATAGATTTCACGTGTCAATAATTAATATTGTTTCAAGCATACCAATATTTGTCAGCCTATACACGGCAATCGATCAATCAACTCTCTGTCGTTAATTTGTTTTATTGGCACCGTCAAACGAAGATAATTTCCATTGTTATTTTAGAGGACTATGCAATATTGGAACGAATTTAGAAAATTTGGTTTATTATGTCATCGGTTTAAATAAAAGTTTTATCTTTTGACATACGAACAGAATTCAATGTTCTATATTCCTTTGTATTTTGCAATTAGTATATGATCTTTGTTAACAATTTTCTCGTTTAGTTTCTTCTATATCATCAGTTCACGAGGACGACGTTTAATAACTCTTTATGTTGACTTGAAAGAATCTGAATTAATTGTGATCGACAACTTTTCATTTGTTGATTAGACACACTACACGGGCTGTAATTTTTTAATATTAATTGCAGATATTAATTTTGATTATTACAGGAAAATGTAATGCATTATTATAAAAAATCAGTTAATTTCAGCCATGTCGTTTAAAATAAATTTGACTTGAATAATTTTGGATATTTTTAGAACAATTGCATACGAGATAGAGAAAGTACAATTCAAATCGCAGAAATATAAAAATGTAAATTTTCATAAAAAAGCGGGAAAAGCATGAGATAACTCTTTTATGTTATACACATTTTGACGTCTATATCTGGGTACTTTTCACCGCAGTATGTACGCTAGAGGATATACTGAATTTTTATTTGGCAGATATTGTTTTAATGATTTTACCCAAGGAGAATTAAACGCGACATTACGTTAATGCAATATCACAGAAATTATATGTATCGTGTACAGATAGAACGTGTACATTGGTAATATTTCAGCGGCAATGCCAAACCGCAACGTTTAATCGCCGCAATTCGATAATGCGGAAATCCGCAAAACATTAACAATAATTGGATTTACTGTGCGCTTTATCGGAAATTCTTCAATTTCATTCTTCCTGATTCTTTTTAATAACTCTACCTAATTCTTCCGATGCCGCGCGAGGTTTATAATTGCAGTTTAACGATTCATCTTGGATTAA
Source organism: Aphaenogaster floridana (assembly GCA_003063835.1). NCBI lineage: Eukaryota > Metazoa > Arthropoda > Insecta > Hymenoptera > Formicidae > Aphaenogaster > Aphaenogaster floridana. The sequence goes on from NJRP01000404.1 coordinate 100,067, forward strand.
TTTGCACAATTGAAACTAATTTTAAGTCGATCGAAAACTTTCGATCTGCGTTCGATAGATTTTAGTCCACTGTGTATCTATCAGTTACTGTCCGATTCGACTGCAAGTCGGCCGGTCATTTTAGACTGTCAATTAGATTAATTAGGAAAGACTAATTGTTCCCTCTGACCGCCGACTACAGGATCACCCGCTACGGGAATCGATCTTGGGAGTTCACCAACTGAAATGCGGAGACCCTTCCGTTCGGATAATTTAGTCGGGAATTCAACATGAACGGCTTCTGCGATCTGCACATTAATGCCTATTATTGTATACAAGTCACGTAACCCGGCTTTCATTATATCCGATAATGGTGAGATGTGTATAACACGAAAATACATAATATATACCTACGTAATATAATTTCATTCTAATCTTTTACGTCACAATGCGAGCGAGGGTACAATACATGTACAATTATAAGCATAACGCGCCATGAAGCATAAGCGGGGCCATTTCTAACTCCATTTAAATAAACCATGTAGAGCGTGTAGAGAGCAAGAGAAATATTGCGGTAGCAGTGCAGTCGACAATCGCGAAAACATGTACATGCTTGCGCACGACGTTTTGTATCGACTGTTCAGAAGAATAATTCAGCGGGTCGTACCATTCTTACGAGCAAGATGCTTACACTTTTTTTCCGACACTCAATGCAACAGTTTATCCGTGCGTATCCCTGTCGATATTTAACACTTCGAGTATTGTTGTATTGTCTGCCAATTTTTATCTCGCCAGATTTGAATCGTACAATCCAGCAACGAAATTCAAGGGAAAAATGAAAAAGAAGGTAAAACAAGATTGAAATAAAATGTTTCATAAAAAAAATATATTAATGAAAGAGAGATAGAGACGAGAGAGAGAAATGGAGAGAAGAGGTCGTGATATTAATGCCTCATCAGATACCACTAGAGAATGCAGTTGGAATTTACTTAAAGATGTAATGCGGGGCACACTTGAGGATTAGAATGCGACTTTCGCCTTCTTTACTCTTGAGTTACTTCTACTTAAGACAGACTTGACGTTCATCATCTTATCGATGCATAAAATTCATAAAGTGTTTCCCGGAACTCCCTTCGAAGAAGCGGAGCAAACTTTTAGCAAAGCCGACTGAACCTCAAGCGCATATATCCGGAAGCGAGAGAAAGGGCTACCACGTTATTCCGCGCCGCGCCGCGCTGATCGAGTCGCTCTCGTTGATCTGCTTTGCGGCCCACGAACGTAATCGGACGAACTTTAATTGCCTCCGAACCTACCGTGGCTAGCGACGGCGCGGGAGGGGGGTCAAAAAGTTAGTGGAAGGCGGAAGGATCCATTAGCGAGTCGATATTCCGGCTTTCGGGCCCGGGGGAGGCCGTCGGGAATTTTCTCGTATTATCTCGAAGCGGCTATCCACTTATCCCTCCATTTTCCCCATCTTTTGCTGACTTTGACGTCAGCTTTGTGTACCCAACATCGCCGCGTTGTTCCATCTTTCGTCCGCGGACCACTGGATATCGGATTTTCGAATGGCTATCACGGATCAGGAAGGCAATCGCCGAACACGAGATAATACCGGCGGCGTCTCGTCGTTGATTTTTTCGCCTTTCAATCGATACCTCGGTGGCCGCTTATCGGCAAACCGGTCTCGCATATAATCATGGACCATTTGTACTGTCACTCACGAAGCAATTACGGGAATTTCCCCGAAGAGAATATGTTTCCAAATGTATTTCCGAATTCAATGGTACATCAGATCGAGCAAATAGAGCACTTCCTGAACAGAGATACTTGGCTTGGCCAAATGGAGCACGGGAGATTGCCAATACGAGATAGAGCTACATGCGACGAAACAAGGAGTTCAAGATTACCGATATGTTCGTTTTTCGTAGAAAAATCGCGCCAATAATCTTATCGGACGACAGTTGTATTATTCCGCCATGAAGAAGAGCTTTATATACAAACATTTTCTAACTCATATATTTGTACAACTCATTCCAAAGAAGATGAAGATGATATGCGACAAAACATTATTCTAAAAAAATCTCTCAATTGATTTAAATGTTATATTAAGAGAGAAAGAGAGAGAGAGAGAAGTTTTATAGTAACTATAAATAATGAATTTTTAATTCCAAATGTATTCGTAATTGTTAAATTTCGAATTTTATTTTCATTTCATTAATGGTTCTCCGCTAATAAATTAATTAAAAACAAGAATATAGATGTATATTTTTAATAATAATTAGGATAAGACCGCATATATGTATAAATAATTTAAATCGAGAGATAGGCCAATGACGGTCATAGCGGATCTTAGTGCTCCAATAATATTAGTGACTTTTCTATAAACTGCGCGCCGTTATTATCGGTCTTGAAACGCAGCTCCCGAATATCACAACTTTAAATTGAAAATCAAATTAATGATACTGATGCTAACAAGAATCTATAAGATTCCCCCTTCCCATTCCAACCCGAAAAATTGTAAAGAATTTATTGCGAAAAATATTACCTCGGCCACACGGAAAGAATGGTTTTGCTGAAATATTAAAAAATTTGGCCAGATACAGATCTGAAAAATAATTTTGTTGGGTCATCAAAATAATTATGTAGGACGCCTAAATAGTTGCTAGAAAATAGTTGCTAGAATATCAAAACTTTTTGCAGCATTATCATTATGTTGGAGTGTCCTACATAATTATTTTGATGATCCAACAAAATTATTTTTCAGATCTGTATCTGGCCAAATTTTTTAATATTTCAGCAAAACCGTTCTTTCCGTGCAGGATTTGAACCTGGACCTCCCTACAATCCGTGAGAGTGTCGTAGCCAGTTCGACTACCGAGGCATGTGGTAATATTCATCGCAACAAACGAAGTTTGTAGCCTGAGGTAATATTTTTCGCAATAAATTCTTTACAATTTTTCACAGTTTATAGAAAAGTCACACATTAATATTATTGGAGCACTAAGATCCGCTATGACCGTCATTGGCCTATATATCTCTCGATTTAAAATATATTTTTAATGTTTAAGTTTAAACATTAAACTTTATTAACCTTATTAAATTTTATTAATTGTCAACGTTAAATTGTTAATTAAAATCAATAATAATTTTTGTTTGTATACATCTTACTTTGACTTTGATTTTTAAATAGCTGGATGTAGACCTTTGAAGGAGCATATTTTCTTTAAAAAAACAGGGTTTTGTTTTACTGGACGAGCGACGCGAGATGTACGTATACGTTTGCAAAACCGCAAGATCGTATGGAGCAACACGACGACGAGTTCACGCGACGGCGCTTCCGTAGTTTCTACTACTAGGCACTTAACTCTACGGTCGAGCGATATCCCGCATTTTGGTCCACGCATTTACAGAAACAGACGGGGCTTTATGCGGAGGAGAGGAAGCCTCATTGCCATGCGACCGGCTTGCAGTTGACACTGCGCAGCTAGCGAAAGCGCTTCGTCGTGCGACACACAGAGCCATACCGAAATACTCTTCAAAGAAATTACGCTCCACCATGACGTTTCTGTCTTCCCGTAAACTGCATCGTATTAATTTACGTCGGTTTTCTGTCTAAAGTTAATGAATATTACCTATAAGTTACTGTGTCAAATAGTGTCGCATTCCGGAAGTCTAGCTGAACATTAACTTTACAGAACATTCTTATAAACTAAATGTTTTGTTGCGATATGATTCTGAAATATTTATGATTTTGTAAGTTACAGTAAATTTGTGAAATTACAGAGATAATTGAAAAATTTATGGAATATTATATTCTATGATTTTTACAAATTATGACATTATGTCAAAAAATATGACATTAGAAACACTTAATAGTTATATATTTAGGACGGATCATGTTAACATGTCATCATTCGTTGTTCATCGATATTTAAACTGAAATTAGATAATGTTGATTAACCGATAGAGATCCGTGAGGAAGAGGCAGATATAATATTATTTCGCGAACTTTTTTATTGCGTTTTGTCGCCGATGAGAAACGCCCGTCAAAGCGCCGCCGATTGACTTTTCTCTCTGACCGTAATGACGAAGTGGCTTAATTACGATTCCGTTGTTATTCATGCAAATTCCTGACGGTTATTGCAGCCGGGGGAGTGCTCCATTATCGGAGCAACGCCGTTGATTTTCTTTCTGGCGCTTTTCCTTTGCCGCGCGACGACACGCTGCGCCGGCGAGATGAAACATTCTTTTTTTCCGCGCGATCTGAAGTGAATTAGAACGGAGGCGCGATGCAGTTATTGCGAAAACCACCGGAGTACTTTTCTCCATCGAATCCCGTATTAATCTTCGTTACCGCGGCGTCGCGTTCGATACGTGCGTTCAGCGATTTCCATTTTTATTCACGCTTGATAGATTAATTTCCGTTAGAAAACCAGAAGGCTACATGGAAGAAAAGTCAAACTAGGTGTTAAAATTTACCATCAACGTATACAGGAAACTAAGAAAGTTTTGAGAATTTCAAAAAATTTCCTGTGTACTTTTTAGACCTGTCATCTCTTCAAGATCATATCTTTGACGTGAGTGTAATTAAAGTTGATACGCTTCATGCCAGTACTCGTTCCTTTTTGTGCTGTGAAAGGGATTACTGTTACCAAAAGAGTAAGAAAATGTTTGAGAATTATGGAACTTTCTTAAGCCACTACGTAACACGATATTTGTTGCATAAAAAGTTGTAAAATACGATTTAAAGTCACAGAATCAATCATTTCCATGTTAGATATAAGCAATTAAAAGTAAAGAGAGCTTTAAAAGAAAATTGAGACTTTAAAATGTAATTAAACTGCAAAGTGTAAAGCTTAATTGCTTATTCAGATTCAAGTGTACTTTATTCCCGCTTAGTTTTAATTCGAGTTTTAATTACCAAAGTACATAATGTCGAATATTAAAATGTTAGAAAAGATAATCGTCTCCCTTGTCATTTTCCTAAGAAAAGCTTCTTAGTCCGCTTAAGCCAAAGTATGTAAATGTTTGCACGTTTATATGAAACATGCAGTGGGGTCATCTTCCTCATTTGCGAGAAAACAATAAAATCCTTCTATTTTCGACGAGTTTCCGCGTTCTCTTTCGCTCTTTTCGATTGTTCTTCCACACGATTGCGCATAACAAAATGGCTCTATGGATTGAATGAAATTTCAAAATGTCGACAAACAACTATTAGAATTACTTTTTATACAGGCAATTTCTGCATTATTAATGAAGGAATCCGCATGAGCGAAATTAGAGCGGGGAAGAAGGGAGGCAAGAAAAAGCGACACTACGTCGTCCAAAGAATGCCGCGTTCTTAGCTCCGAGAAAACGTCCTCTCTGTTCAAGGAACTGCGTTTCCGCGGGCGTCTTTTGTCTTTATTTAAGCGACCGTTTATATTAAGTAGCCGCACCGATGTAATTACGATCATTTACGCGTCATTTTCATTGCATTCCGCTTTCCTGTTAAGTACCTCTTCTTTCTCACTCGAGCGAATTTTTGCACTTCGTCACGTTCTTGTTGCACGTAACAAACTAACAATTGAATTTCCCGAATAAGTAACGTTTAAAGAAGCGACTGTCGAAACAAGAAAACAGAGCGTTATAAAGTTAATCAGTGCTAATTAATTAAAAGACGACGAAAGATATGGCAGAAATTTTATTTAACTGGCGAGAATCTTAACAAGAAATTAATTTTAATCCACCGCTTCTTCTTAACGCGCCTGGGAAAGCAAAGATCACGTTTTTAGAAAGCATGTCTTATCCCTCTGAGGGACAATACTAATTTCGCCCTTCCGCATGTGAATGCACGTAACGAAGTGTGTACAAGGGTAATAAAATTCCAAGATGTCGGGAGAAGTCGCCATTAGAATCGTGCTGAAGAGCGAGAACAGCGGAGGCAAGAGGAGCAAGAAGAAGCGGAAAACAAGAAGTGAACGGAGAAAAGGGATAGGAACGGAATGGTCGGGACAGCAGGCGTCGAGCCGAGGGGAATTTCATTAATAATGCAAGTAACGAGACGGGATCGCATCATGAGAGATACGTTCTTGTAATTATTCCTAACGGTGCTGCTGAGATAAAGCGATAGGACTGATGGGGAACAACAATTATTTATAATGAAGAAACGTGAAGGGGTTCGAGAGTGCGCGACTGACGGTTTCAGATATAAGGACGAATGGCGCTTTTGAGGGGTCCGCCCCGCGAAAGTGATGAACACTTCTTTATGTGTGAAGAAAAAATATAATGACGTCGTTACGATCACGGATGGCGATGCCGTTCATTGAAGAGACGCGCATTGAGATAGATGTGACGTTAACAAAAAGCACAGCGAATTCTTTCGACATTTTTCACGTATGTTTTCCGTCTTACGGCAAAATTTTTGCAAGACAGAAAAAGCACAGCGTGTGCCTGAGATAAGATCTGATATCATCAATAAGATCAAATCCTGTGTCAAAAGGTTCACACATTCTGTAATTAATTTTGTGAATTAATATTAGCTTCAAAAAATTTGGATTAGACGCCATGATTTCCTTTTGCAATTTTTCCATTAACTGACATAAGATGTTCACGTGAATTAACTTAGGATACAGTGCACCGTACGTATTTTGTACGCGCGGATGTAAATCGATAAAGGTATCTACGGAATTCCTTTATATTTTTTTGCAGTTTCGTCCGAGATGCATTCCGCAATAGCTTCGGTCCACATTCGGTTACATCAGTACTTGAAGCAGTCACTGCTATTGCCGCGATAGTACAGAATACCCATAGAGAGACGCTGGCACAAAGAACCGCCTGCGGAGACCAGCGTCATCCCTCTTGAAAGTCGCCAATTCATTTCTTCCTTTCTGCTTCCGAGAGACTGGTCGACGTAACGTAAGAGGATGTCGGGAAAGAGCGTAAACGATGGCGTCAGGTAGATCGAAGGTGATCACGACCTTAGAGAGCACCGGTAGAAAAATTACCTCTCAGAGCAGGGCTTCGTAAAAGGTGCAAATAAATGGGCGAAGGGCTGAGTCTAATAATCTGCCTCTACAATTTTATCGTTTATTTTTTGTCTTTTAAACAAATTCTGTTTTAGCAATTTTTCAAAATCAAATTGTCATCTTTAAATAAAATTCTCGAGTTAATTTTCTAAGTTTCTCGAAATAGTTTTTGAATCTAAAATTTTATTTATTCACTTTATTAAATGTATTATATTGATATTCTTGATACAATTGATATTTGTTATTGTAAGTTTTCTTCGATTGCACTTGGGCTAAATAGCAATCTTTTGAAAAACATGTCTCAGACAAATTATGAAATCAATATCGAGAAAATTCCATTGTATAACGAGGAAAACTGTTACCGTAAATATTCGAACTTTGCGAACTTCTCTACTTTGCAGCAGGCAATGCTTCAGCGTGCGCTTCGTGCATGCGTTACAGGTGCAGGCAGCAATCATGCAGATATAGGTGACAGCTTATTGCTTGTGTCATGACTTATTACCACTTGTAATAACGGTAGTCGGGATTTATTGTTAGCGGATGTTAACTCGATATAACTCAACATATTTGACTGACGTTTTTTGGTAAAATTTATAGAATATGCTATATGAGCAGTTTTTATCTGTCATAAATTTGGATTTAATTTCTTGACAAATAGTCCAATAAAGTATTTACTTACTTTTTATCAAATTTCTACATCTGCAAAGTGTACCCTGGAAATTTTGATATTTATCATTATTTTTAGTAAGTTATATTCAAACAAATAATTATATATTCTAGAAAAGGAACTAATATAAGCTAAAGTAAAATTAAGTGTTCGCGTGACACTTTATATTTTCACAACAAACTGCAATATAGAATTAATAGATGCAAGTTTGCGAAACTAACAAGTACAATGAGTTCTCAATAGATTGAGTCAAGCGCAGTTACGGAACACAGGCCGAGAACTCGGACTGACGTTACAGAATTATTTTCACGTAGCACCGCCGCGGGAAAAAACGAATTTCCAATATTTCCAATCTTCTGGCGCGGCATACGCGGATGCGAGATATAAAGACGACGTCCACAAAAATGACAGTTAAGCGTGAACGATTTTACGCGGAGAAATTGACGTTGTCGGCTTCTTCAATTTAATCCGCCTTCGCGTCCACCTGCACAACCCGAACGACACTCTATTCGCTTTGCACGGCGAGCAAAGAAATCGAGTGCGAGGCTCGAGGAGAGAGGAAGGAAAAAAGGCAGGCCGCGCCTCTGCAAGTACAAGAAGCGTTACCTATTCTCATGGGAAAGGAAAGAACCGTTGGCTTTTTTAAAATTCATGTCGGCTGATGTACCTTCCGCCTACGCATGCATACGTATTTTATGTGGTTGCAGCGAAGGATCGGTAGTGCCTCGGAGAAATTCACGAGAAACGATCGCGCTAAAAAAAAGGAAGGCAAACGCATCGTCGTGACGCGACACCAATTTCTTCTCCATCGCGAGCAGACCAGAACGGATTTTTCCATTCGATAAGATATCGAACAATCTCGAACCATTCTATTCAGATAGATGCTCATCAAGTATCCATTTTTATAAAAGAAAAATATCTTATAACACAATTTAGTTACATTTATAATTTTATACGTTTGTTTTAGGTCATATCTAAGGAAGAATCTATTAAAAGTCTACTTAAATAAAAGTCATATCTTTATTTATACCATTCGCATTTTTTAAATTCTTTAATTTATTAATCTCTTCCAGATTTATAAACTTGTTTATTTTATATGTGTTTATTCATATAGATCACTGTGCGTGAATTAAATTTTATTCCAGTATATTACATATAAAATCGCATTAAAATATTTCTATGTAGCAGCAGAGCATTTTCATATTGGTGCAATTTATACTCCAATTATTGCGCTTTTCCGGTATTATTTATAAAATGGCTAAACCTATTGATTTTTCTCGATAAAGATTCAGTGACACATATTTTGCATCGAAATGTTCGTTATCGGCTCTCGACGACGAACGGTTGGATCACATCCAGCAAAAAGTCAACTTTTTGTCTGAATCTTCGTCGATCAGATAATTAGCGGTGGAGGTTAATTGGCCGATTATCGTCGTCGTCGCCAAACGCCCAAGCGATAGCGGCATGATTGCACGGCTCTCTGCATGAAAGCAAATGGCCCGACCGCCGCGTAAACTCGACTAATTGCGATGTATTATTAATTTGCTTGGACCAACCAATTAACACGCCGAGAAGAGGTCAAGTGTTTTCCACTATCTATTCTTCTGCTTGCTGGATGTGGGCAGAATCGACCGACTTCTACGCTTCGGCGAATTGTCGCGACGACACGAATTGAATTCAAGCCGATTGCATCATTCTCTTGCGATTGCCACATAAATGGAACTCTTAAGTTCACTGATTTTGTAACAGATCATTGCGTATGAAATGTTCGTATTTTGAAAGTTTCAGCTTTATGGAACGTTATTACAACGCAAACACCTTTGTGGTATAAGCGTGCGTGTTTTAATAAACGGTTACACAATATTGACGTTAAAATAATTTATACTTTAGTTTCTGTAATATACTTGCGATTCTTCCAGTTACAATAAATTTGTAAAAAAAAATGAGAAATCCATATAACATTGCTGTATATGATTTTAAAGTGAGATATGACGGTATAGAAATGACTCTTGTAGTATAAATTTTATCTTTCAAAAGAATGGATGTAATTTTTAGAATATATTAAAAATTTAACGTATTTGATATGAAGCTAACAAGCTCAGGTAACTCACCCTGGGATTTCGATGTCAATTTTTTTGGTTATTTTGGAGGTGAAAAAAAGAGATACGTGTCCCGGCGTTTGATTGAATAGGCCTTAGTTTCGGAGTAATAAATTTGTGAAAATTGAAATTTATGAAGAATAAACAAACATCGGAATGTGAATGTAAATTTTTTTATTACAAAACTCAATTATTTTGATGAGGAACAATTACTTGGATGATAAACATCATAAAAACATTTAAAACATATAAATTTTTTACAGTTTGCACAACGAATAAATGAAAGAGTACCACATACACATTTATTTTTCCGTATGTCCGGGGGGAAACATATTTCGTTAACGTTTCCAAACACATTTCTTTGAGGAATTAATTTCGATGCAAACCAAGCGTACTCGATCATATCTGTAAAAGCTCCAAAAAAAAATAAATTTCAATTTTCACAAATTTATTACTTCGAAACTAAGGCCTATTCAATCAAACGCCGGGACACGTATCTCTTTTTTTTCACCTCCAGAATAACCAAAAAAATTGGCATCGAAATCCCAGGGTGAGTTACCTGAGCTTCCCCTTGTAGGTATGTTTTTTATTTTTATATACAATTCTTTTTTTTTAACTTTTAATATTTAATTAATATCCTTAATCAAACAATCACAATTCTTAAACTTTGAGTTCGCCTTTTAATTAGACTAATTTTTGTTGGTTTCACGGTTTTCTAGATTCGTGGAAATTCTCTCGAACAATTTTTATCTGGTTCGTTAATGCTATTGTTACAATTTCCATTTCGGATGATACGAGCGTAATAACTCGACATTGCGAAAAAACTGGGTTTTCCGCATATTTCTTGTATACAGACTCGTTTATTGCAGGTGTATCGATCAACCATGATATATCGTCAGATTGTTGTGCAAAATCGTGTACGCGTATTTCACGCTAAATTGGCCTTCATAATGAAGCTATTTTACTACCTCTCGTGTTATATTGTGCATAGCCGTACATAGTATATAGTAACATTATTAAATGCAGCTATTATAGTAGAATGTTACGTTTGAAAAATTTTTTTCTGCTTCCGAGCATATTGTAATTTAGTAAGATCTGACACGAAATTGAAGATATCGATTAAAGTGATGCTATATCTTTTATATACTTTTTTCCAACATATATTTCCTATACACCGATAATAGAGTTTATTTTTAAATTATTCAAGATTAATTTGCTTCGTAGCGCAAAATAAAAGTAACCGTATATTTGCATTCAGCAGTAAGAAGCATTGAAAAAATGACTAGATTTGACAGACTTGAAAGCATGCAACGCAACCTGTAATGAGGTCGATTTTGAAGACTTCAGCTCCGCGTTGATCCATATTTTTGAAAAGAAATAGATCTTATTTCCGGCCTTGATTCCATTTAAAACGAAATTTTCGACACGGCGACAGAAATCCAAATCTCCCAACTATATATGCGTAGATACGTGTAGATATATAGAAGCTTCTTCAAGTTGCAGAATTTCTTAATTAGAACACATATATTCAGTTCTGATTCAGATCTTTATTGAGTTGAACACACGGAAATTTGTGAAAATTAGAATCGGAGATTATAGCTTCGTATAAAATCAGACCGTAGCTGTGAGTCAATTTAATCATGTTGGCATGACGGAACGCAATGCCGAATATGAACCATTGCTGCGAAGTTTCGTGGCAGAGATTTCAATGACATAGATCACGCAGAATCAGGCGCCTCGGCGCGTTATCGGGCAAACACCTGTTTCCACTAGATATGCAGCGCGGTATGTGGCGGAAGCCTGTGCATAATGTAGGTATTCGGATTCTAAATAAGAATAGCGTGATCCTTGAATAGTACCTTAACGAATGGATATTTTTGTTCCAAGTAGAAACAAGTGGATGATAAGTATAAAACACAGGAAATATTCTTCTTCTATATATAAACATACCTGCGATGCATTGTCCAATGTTATTGCTTTTTTACTGAAGTTTCGAGAATGCATTATTAAGCGTCTTTCTATGTACATTTCTATTAGATTATTACGTTTGTTTTATTAAAAAAAAACCCTCTTCAACGATTTATAACTTGCATCGGAAGTCAAAATAAAATTATATTTATAACTTCATCGTGTCATGTACTTTCCAACGTATTCCGATATTTGAAATATTTTCTGATTACGAAATATATAAAGTTATAGGCAGAATTTTCTCGTCGCAAATCATACACTGCAAATTCAAGCATGTTATTTTAGCTGTTCTTACACATTTTTTGCCGTTTTAAATCATGTCATTTTACACGATTAAACGTATTAATTTTTTATTTAATACGATTAAACATGTTAAATGACGTAATCTAAAATCGCAAAAAACATGTAAAAAGAGCTTCAGTCAAATGTGTCATTAGACGTTTATGCGTGTGTTTTTAGATATTTATGCGTGTTAAAATAACACGCTTAAATTTGCAGTGTAGATCCGTCCAAAGTAGATTGCAACAATTGTGTCGCAAAAATAGATTTCGCCGATACGCTAACAATAAGTGAGGAAATTTTCATTTTTATTGCATGTACTTTCACACACATACACACACACACACAGCTGAGCGTGCTCTCTAAACGAAATTACGCAGAGCTCGTGTTAGTTTCTACACGTTATAGCAGACTGCCTTACATAGCGACCATAATTCCAAACGCCCAGAATTAGCCTGATAAAGCAATATTGTAAATTACGCTGCCGTTTCTCGCAATATTTTTTTCCGTTAGCTTATGCGCTCCCGGGGGAGATATACTGGTCGCTGTTTAATCGAGGCACGTGAGTACCGCATCTAGATAGCAGGTGGTTCGGCGCGCTCGATTTTTATTGTCGCGATAAGAAAGAAAGATCGCGTCTTAAAAGTTTCGTTGCGCGTTACACACCGGGCCTCCAAAGTCGCCAGATGCATGGAATCTGAAATTATATTACATATTATTTTATATGAATTTATATGTGAATATGGATTTTTACTTATGCGCCCCAACGAGAAATGCGCAAAAAATAAATACTGATTTATTATATCAGAACACAGGGTTTGTTTGCTGAATAAAAAAAGAGTCGTCTCTCTTTCTTTTCAAAGAATAATTTTCAATTTGCCTGCAATTATATCAACAAATGTCAATATCTCGCAGCTTTATTAATTTTTCTCATATTGATATATATTTCAACATCAACATCAAGCATTCTTTTTAATATCCGCTAGAAAATAAACGTGGTTATTTTCGCTTTTTTATCGATGCGCGGCGACTTGACAATATTCCGTTTATCTTCCAGTCGTTCCAAGACTGTCGAGCACCATAAGGTGCTCTGTCATCGCATCGCAGTAACGCGAGCCGATAATGCAGCAATGTTATATACAGTTAGTGTCAGACGTTGACTTATAACACCGGCATGAATACGAACACAATGCTTCGTGAAGGCTCCGGTGCGTTGTGATTATTTAGTAATGGTAACAATAATGTTTCCACGCGCAGGTAGAACGCGTGCATTGTGATTTCCTGTTGTATTATTTAATATCGATGCTACTCGCACTACATTTTGCAGAACTATCTCAACATGAGCGATAAAGCATATTCAATAAAATTAATCACATAAAGAGAAAATTATTCATTACATTAAATTGGAAAGAAACTCGTGAACAAATAACTGACGCACCGTTTTAAAACGTTCTCTTTTAAAAAAACAAGAAAAGAGAGAAAAAGGAAAAGAGAAAATAAAAAAAATCAATCAATTGAAAATTGCGCCGTTACACGGAAAAGCAAAACACGTTGAGATATTTCCTGTGCGCGTTTCGTTTCGTGATGAAAATTCTCAAATCACTGGCCCTTTGTCGCGCTGCTGATCCGTCATGTTACGCGCATTTCGTGTGATCGCGATACAAAAGCATGAGAAGACGATTTGCGCGCACGATATTTATGGCTTCGCTGCGTCCCATTTCAAACGAACATTAATTTAATATCGATGAATTAAACTGACGATCAGAATTATATTCCGTCTGCCAATATCCCGATATAAAAACATAAACCGCATGCAGTGAATAAGTATAAAGATAAAATGTTATAATTGAAACACGCAGATAGGTATGCAGATAAATAGTTGCATCTGGAAAGGATAGATATTTGTTCCTCATAAACATAAGGCAGCATTTGCTATAATTATTATGATCATTATATAAAGAACAAAATAATTAAAAATGGATAAACAATTTAAATTAAATGAAAATTCTTTACATTTAATTAGACTGCATGTTTATATTATATTGAAAAGGATATTGACTGTTATATTGAATATTATTTTGAAAAGAATAATTTGTTTAATTAAAATAGCCTTGAGTTAATTGCGCATATGAGTGCTTGTTTACAAAGTAAAATAGCGTAGAAATTTATAGATTTCTATGTAATTCTAATTTATAGGGAAAACATTTTAGCGAAACAATTACTTTAAAATACTGACAGGCACGACAGTTCGATCGATGCAGTGCAGAATTAATTTCCTGCAGATTTCGCTATACATGATTACGCAGATTACATGATCAATCTGTTGTGAAACGTTTGTTGGCTTTGATCCGTCGAAAACCGGCAGGGCTATTCGGTCTAAAATTACAGCACACGCGCTGCCTTATCACAGATCAAATTAATTTTCGACCTTCCACGAACACGGGCGGGGATATTCGTACGTACGTCAATACTGAAACTCATATGGAAAGCGCCATATAAAAGCAGCCGTTAATTAAATTCATGGACTAATACGCCTACGTTATTTCAGTTAAATTGAGCTCGGATTTAATTGCTAATATAAGTAATTGATTTAGTTCTGACATGTCAAGAAGAGTGATCAAACCGCGACTCGGCGTACTCAGCCTTCATTATTGGCACATACGTAGGTAGACTTTTGCATTAAAGCCTCGTTGATTATTTAACGAAGTGACGCAGCGTGTCCCTTCGAAGTGAGACAGAATTAATTTTCCGATCGTCGCGGCACATGACGCGATTCCATTAGCCTTCATTATGGAATCCATCTATCATAGGATCCGCTCCGATCTTCCCCGATACTTTCCTCAAATCGTAGAGGGCTTGATCGTTGTACGTAATCGTTTCTCGGCTCTGCAATTGAGATATTTTCCCGTCTGCAACAGACTAGAGAAATGATTTGCTGTATCTGCACCGAGTTAATTAAGCCCACAGGTTGGAGCGGACGTTCATTAAGTATATTCGCGCGCGTTGATATTTCCTCTGTTAAATTAAACACGGTCACTCTAAATATTATATTTAATTATGTTCCGCGAACGAGGTGCGAGAAACGCGCATTGAAACTGCCACATTCGTTGCAGCTGCTGGAATTAACTATTACATTCTAATTTCCAACAAGTCATAATTAAGTCTATAACCAAACCAATATTAATAACAAGTTTATGTTATCCAAATTAATGGAGCGAATTAAATTAATTGTTCATTAACATGTAAGACCGATACAACACTGATTTCTCGAGAAAGTTAAAAAAAGAATCGAACAAATCCTCCATCCAGCTATCTATCTATCTAACTACGGTTCGATCTGGTCTACATCTATGACATTTGGATAGCATAATCAATACGTCTATCAGTTCCATGTTCCCGCGAAAATCGATCTGACAAATCGTCGTTTCTCTTACTGGGCTGCACCTGCAATTAATTCGGCGACAACGTCGTCTTTCTGGCACAGCTCCCAAGGAACGTCTCCTAAATCAAATTGTCATGCGTTAAGCCCGTCGTCATCATCTTTGACGAACCGCAAGCCCCGCGTTTACGACGACGAAATCGCTTGATGTTCGATCCGACCGCAAAACTGAATTAATCCTCGCCACGCATTCCGCGATTCGAGAATGCTGGAGACGTTTAAACGTCATCGGAAGTCCTCAGCGAGACTTCATCGGGCGCCTGCATGTAGGCACGCACCATCGAATTGACAAGGAGCTCTGCTCAATTTAATAGCTCCCGCGAACAATGGGGCCTGACAAGAAGATCCGGCCGCTGGTAACGAGTTATCGAGGCGAATGACGATTCGAGATACAGTAAATCGCGAATTGGAGAATCGACGGAATTGAGAATAATTCGATCGGGCAAGGAACATGAGCTCGGAAAATCGAGTTTATTGCACATTCGGAAAGTGATCAAATTTCTTACAAAGTATGAAATAACAGTATTTGTATTATTATTGCACGCGATATTGAATAAACGTTACACGAGCTTGTATTTTTTTAAGTGTATCATGTGTATACTAATTTCTAATAATTTTATATTTTTATAGACGTGCTTCGTTTAAAAGCCTCACTTAATATTCTCTTTCGTACCTCTCCGTCGATACTTTTTACGATAAGTAACCGTACGTATATCCTCGGGCAATGCCTGACTTTGTCGAGTACTTATTTGGAGAACGGGAATCGGTTTAAAGAAGTTATATATATATATATATGTAGGAGACATCGATCCTTCCTTTTTGCTGCTACCTGACACCGCGCACCGTCGAATTCCGTGCTTATCCCAAAATACGAAATACGTTTCTATTATATGCGCTGCCATAAATCTGACGTACTATAAAATACGTGTCGAGCGAAAACAAGGGCCGATAGAAGAATACCTGATAATAAAGAAACATGGTGAGATATTCGTGCTCAATATTTGTAAGAGTAAATCTTTATTTGACTAGGTTGCGCCTCGTGCACCGGAAAATATTGCCGAAAATTGGCATTATAGATCATGTACCTGTGAACACACGGAATGTTCCGTAACCGCTGACTGATTGCCATATCTTATAAAATTATTTTATAATATTTTATGATACTACATAAATTATTAAGAAATTTGCTACATTTAACCGCTTAAACATTTTTATATTTTATAATATTTGATATAAGAAGTTATTTACAGAAAAGAAAAATGAGAAGATATACCTTTTAATTGTCGATATTAATCAAGAATGTCAGCAATAGCTCTTTTACTTTATAAGCCACAAAGATGAGAAACGATTAAAATTCGGCAGTTTATTTCAACATTAATGACAATTAGTCCCCGTCTTGGGTATGTCTTCGGAATGCTTAATAAATTGAGCGAGGAAGAGTGAGAAAAGTAACTAAGATAGCGTAGGTAGGCTAAAGTTTTTAAGCTTAGGTTGTGCTGACACAACAATTTCGTGTCGGCCAGATGAGTTTGTCCTCCTCCGTGTTCGACGTCAGCGACGAAGGAAAACGTGCGGGTGATTGGTGACAATCGATATCAAATATTTGTTCTTAAGTTGTACGAGTTCTCGAATGTAGCTAGACTGTATCACAATTATGCGTTCTATAAAGCCAGCGGCACACGGAGCGTTTTTTCCTGCTGCATTGCTTGCGATCTAGTAAATTACTATAATTGCACCACTCAGCACGCAGGATTTCTAGTAATTTACTAGATCGCAAGCAATCCAGCAGGAAAAAACGCTCCGTGTGCCGCTGGCTTAACATTGCCTCGAAGCTTCAAAGAATTCTTTGAAATAAATACCAAATATAGATAAGGATATATCTATATAACGTACCAGGGTAAACGATTAATATGCTGAGTCCTAATGCCAAATATTAAGGTGTGATCCATGAAAGCGATGCTCAGTGCGATGCAGGAATAAGCGTAGTTTTTTTTTAAGTAACGGATAAGTTGAGAAGAAACTGAGGAAGAAAGAACTTATTTCGTCTTTTGTTAAGTCGGATCGCAACTTGTCGGCGGGAGCTTCGATTTTGCTGCACCGGTGGACACCTCGAATTTTCTCTTTTCTCTTATTTGATTCTAAGATTAAGAAGAGAGAGCTTAGTTTGTTCACGGCAGGACTCTTCCGTCCGCGGACCCAGCTGGAAAACGCAATAAGCGCCTTCGTCCGACCTGCGAAATGGCACCTCCGCAGTGCCTCCCATTTCATCCTACATCGGCGAGAATGAAGTTCGCACGACCTTCGGTCAAACTTACTATCGAGTTACGTCGTCCTTCGAATTTCTTCCTTCCTCTGACCTGGAGGAAACGCGGAGAAGGGATTCGCGAAACGGCCAATCAATTTCTAACTTAAATTATGATAAAAAAGAAGCATGAGTTAATTGAGAAAATATGAAAAAGAATATAGAGAGAAAATATCAGTGAAAATCGCAATAGTACTCGCATGATGAATCTTTCCTATGATTTCTTTATTGCATTGTACTAATACTAATTTACATTTGGAAACGTTTATATATTTTCATATATCTTTTCAATTTATTATTTTTAACAAAAAGGTTTAGAAATTATAAACATATATTTTCTACGAGTTACAATAAAATATGAGAAATACCTTTTTCATATTTCTGCTTTTGAAATGTAAAAGTTTTATTTATAATTCAGTAATAAATAATTGCTAATATATAGGTGCTTACTAGAATTTAAATCCTCAGTTATGCTAAAATTACGAGCAGTCGGGCAGCCGGAAATTGTTCGTTAATTATCAAAAATTGCCATGCAACACTAAAAATAAATGATCAGTTCTTGAAATTATTACATTTTCAGCATCATAAAAGTAAAGTTTGCTGAAAGACGTTCAACAAAGGATCCTTTCATTGCAAATAATAAGCGGATTGAAGGAGAAAAGATTTAATAATGATCGAATTAACGAGAATAAACATTGTAAACATATGTATATTTTCAATAATATTATATTTCGCATGAGAAGACATTATAATTATGTAAAAGACAAAATTTGTAATAGGTTTGATAATTAAATAGTCTTGCCTTCGAACTTCAGTACTTTGTGTGACTTTGTTCGAAACTGCAGAGAATATTCGAATCCCATTAAAACGAGTAATGAAGTACTTTAGATATTATTATCAAGAATTAAAAGGGTTTTACTCTCTCTTTGAGATAAACTTCGGTTCACATTGGTCTTGCTCCTTTTCGTTCAGTCATTAGAAATCTGATAATGTTCTTCTAGAAATAAAAAGAAGAAGGTAATACCTTTACGCGATACTTCATGATTATCACATTTTATTACCTTTTCCCGACTTTCATATCTAGAATAATGTTATTATTTTGTTGTGCTATGTTTTCCTTTTTCTATTAGAAAAAATGTCCTTGAAAGGTGATAAGATTTAGTCCTTTCGCCCAGAAATATTTTCACGAACATTAACGTGCTTCCCAGTTATCTTTAAAGATAATTCCAGATTAAAGAAAGATAGATTCGCAACAACTATTATATAAAACGCAACGATGCACCCAATTACTGTCCTGAACCTTTCATTTGGTCAAAGGTTTCGGGCTGCTGCAAGCATAGTGGCAAATCCCATCACACAGGAGTAGGCTAGAATTTCGGAGCAAATCGAAATCGTTTCCCTTTGACGATGCACATCGGCAGGATTATACGCAGTTTTATTACGTTGCTACGTGTCTCGTACCTTCCTGTGGAATTTTGCCACTGTTCGTTTTAACACGTGGATTTGTTCCGAACTCGTTTTCGTTAGCCGACGCAATGTTTCGCATTGCGTATTTCGTTTAAGAGAAAATGCGGTAAATTTTATATTGATTGTTTTTTAACCAGTTACGCCACATTGTATGATTTTTTATATTTTTTTCACCCTCATAGTAGTTATGAATTATGATTTGACTTTAAAAAGCGATTTAAAACGTTATGCTCTAGTTGTTTAAAGAGGAAAATGTAAAATATATATATATGCAGGATAAGAAGAAAATCTAAATAAATTCCGGTTAATTAAAAGCAAGATATTTTATTGAATCTCTAAACGAAAAAATATCAGATATTAATTTAAGGCTTTAATATTTTAATGCGTAAAATATAAGATGATGTAAACGCAGTAAAAGCATGCCTATCTCATGCAAATTCAGTTATGCTTCAGCGTAATCTCGACTACTGCATTACAGGAATAGCTTGTTTTATCTTTCGGCACCCTGGCAAACAATTAACGATAGAACTTTGCAATATTTGAGAGGGACCACAGTTCAATCTATATCCGATCTCTTTTGTGACAGCGCCTCAAAGCGTTGAGGTAACAGCGATTCTCCAGGTCGGAAACGAAAATGGATTTAGTTAATCCGATTGACGGTCCGCGGGAACTGCTGGCTTGCGTGTTTTAACGGTCGTTGAAAATTTGCAACTACTCGCAGGGAAAACCGCAAAACATTGGAACGCAAAATTAGACTGTCCGCAGCTCGCCGCAGGCCTTATACGTGGTTAACGCCGTCTGAAGAATACGTTGTATTTAAGTACATTAAATGTACATCGCATAGATTTGGTACATCACGTTTAATGGTATTTTTAGAAAGCGACTGATGCTTTGCAAAATTTAATACTCGGTATATGATTTTTACTTTTGATTTCGCCCTCTTCACTTTTAATCATCTCGCTAACTGAAATTAGTTTATAAAATGTTAAATTTTTTTGCTTATACATATTTCACTTGCTTGAAAATTGCTTAAAAAATGTCAATATAAAGTCAGTGCACATTTTATATGCCGCGACGCAATATTCCAGTTAGCAAAGTCTGTCGAGAACAGATTTTGCAAAATGCCTGCTATAAATTTTATCGATAGAAAAACTACAGATTTGATACGGGATTTAATACAGGGTGTTAAAAAAAAGGGTAAAATATTTTAAGGGGATTTAGTATGCCCAAAAACAAGTCGAAAAGTCTTAATAAACATGGGTCCGCAAATGAGCCGTTTTTAAGATATTTTTATTTTTTTGTTTTTGATATTTTTATTTTTATTTTTTTTTATATTCTTACTTTTTAAATTATTTTTATAATTTTTATTTTATGCTTTAAATTTTTATTTTTATTATAATTTCTTTTTGCAGAGATGCAGGATTTGCATAAACATGAAAGGAGGTCATTTTAAGCATCTTCTCTAATAAAATAAGGTAAAACACCAGCTGTTATTTTTTGCATAAATTATAATAAAAATTAAAATTAAAATTAAACAAAATAAAAATTATAAAAATAATAAAATATAAAAATAAAAATATCAAAAACAAAAAATTATATATATAAAATATCTCAAAAACGGCTCATTTGCGGACCCATGTTTTTATTAAGACTTTTTGACTTGTTTTTGGGCATACTAAATCTCCTTAAAATATTTTACCCTTTTTTTAAACACCTTGTATATATAATGCTGCTGGTAGAATGCTGGCAGAAACATAGCAAAGTTTGATGGCAAAAATCAAACAGTGACGTACCTGACTGATCACATTTGACGTACCTATTATACAATTTAACTCAGATTGGCGGCAGAAATACAGCAGAATCTACGTTCGACAGATTTTGTTCGGTTTCTGCTACAAATCTGCTGTTAGATTTTGTCAGCAAGCGCTGCCGGCAAAATACAAGCTTAATGCGGTTACAGAAGCTACCGAATCTGTTCCATTTTTCTGATTGAATCTGTTGCCAATCTGCTGCCATACTACAAACAGTTTGCTTACTGGGATTATTCTTCGAAAAATCGAGAGACACACATTTATAATCTATTTTAATTATAATTTATTTTCAAATGAACTTCAACAGGAATTGTTTCTGAATCTGAAACTTAATATAAAGCAGATATTTATATTTAACGTTGAAATGCGACATGCGGTAACTACATTTTAATTTTTATCAAAGAAAAATTGATTTCATTATCCTAAAATTTTATGCATTGTAAAATCTATTTTTTTAAAGGGAATTATCATATAACCTACATGAAACGCACATTTATAATCTATTTTCGAATAAGCTTTAACACACAAGAATTGTAATCTGAAGCTTTATATTAAACGACAATTTGGATAACTTAGATTCCACCTGACTGGCCAGATGTATTGTAAAATAAAGCACTACGTTTCGACCGTGGGTTTTGGTCCTTTGGTCAGGTCGAATCTAAGTTATCCAAATTGTCGTTTTTTATCCATTTACTGGCGAAGAAAAGATTTTATTTCGTTTTATATTAAACAGATATTTAACATTGAAATGTACAATTGAAACATGTAATCAGCCATTAAATTTTATCAAAGGAAGATTTCGTCATCCTCTAGAGTTCTATTCATTGTAAAATCTATATTTTTAAAAGAAACTGTAGTATATTATGTAATCTGTAAAAAATGCGACGTATATAATTTTGTGAGCTCTCTCTCTCTCTCTCTCTCTCTCTCTCTCCCTCTTTCTCGTACGATTTCTGAAATTCTTGTAAACGTAGCGGGGAGTTGATTCCTCCGAGCCGCATTCCAAAAACGCACAGCGATCTACTGAAAGATATTGAATGCCAACTATTTGCGGACGATGCCCCGTGGCACGCAGTTCCATCCGCAGGCGATAGTTTGTGCCTTGTTAACCTTGCAGATAGGACAATGGTCGGTTGTAGTATGGTCTCCAAAATACCTTTCCAGAGTGCCCCCGGTACCCCATCCAACATGGACAAGTTTATTCGATGGATGTCCGCCCGCAACGCGTTTCGGTATGTGCTAGATGTTGGAAGGCTTTCGCACGTTTAATGCACCGAATTTCGGCCGGATTTCCACGGATTATTCGCGGAATCTGATCAGCACAGAAGAGCGTTTTATTCGACGCACGCTATACGTGACTCTAACTCATCGTCTGACAGTGGCAGTAATGGCCTCGGTTGGACTGACGTGACATTTCAACGTTCGACAAGTTTGTCAAAGACTATAAAATATAGAGTTTAAAAAAGACACAGAAATTCGTATGAATACTTCTGCATAAATCGTGTAGTTGTTCTTATTATTTTCCAGATTTGTAACTAATATATCGAGATGCGCAAAATACTTCCTTTCCACATAAATCGGAGAGAGATTCTCTTTTCCAAATGTCTTTAACTTTTGCAGTTAGACGCGCTTTCGAAGATTGTACTTGCTCTACCCAGGTCATGATACTCCATCGTATTCTTCGCAATTCAGGCGCTATCGTTTCGCGTAATCAAAATTAGTACGGTCATTTCTCTAAATCACAATTTAATTCATCGAGAACGTATCGGTGACGGCGAGTGAATAAATTTCATACACGATCATTACCTCCAGCCGTGAATTTCGTTGAATTTTGCCATGAAATTATTCGCGGCATTCCATCGCCGTCATCGCCGCCGCGATCAGCACCGAATTAGAACGATTCAGTTTGGCGGAAGATTTAGCATAGCTCGGCCGACAGTAATTACACCCCAAAATCGAACGGCGCGTTTCATACGGCAACGAGGCTATTTTCGATGTGTGGCACGCTAGAAAATGATCGTCTAATGGCGCCGCGGCACCGGCGTCGATCTAACACGGTATACCCGAGGTAATCGATAACGAATATGCGTGCCGCCTAATATTCGCGATCCAAACACAATTTGCCTTGTCCACCTGAGTCAGCTAATTACGCGCTTGCTGAGCTCGTAACGTTCCAGTATCGTCGGCGGTTTCTCGGTGTATGCAAAGTTGGCCGAACGAAAGCAAATTGCCGTATCATATTTCAGTGAGTAAACTAACGTAATCCATTTTACAAATCTTACACATATCAAAAGCACATTAAATCCACTTGTTCTGTAAAATTATTTTCTGTTGTTAAGAAGGAGAGAGAGAAAGAGAGAGAGAGAGATGTTCTTTTCTTTTTTGTTATATATTATTCTATAAATCATAAAAGAAATTATTACACATATATTTTAAGATATGTCCTTGTGAAGCATATAAATCGTTTTTGCATTTTTAATTATAAGCATCCCGCATATTTTAATTATATATAGTCATTAAAATAGATTCGTTATATAGCGCAAGCTCGCTTTGAGTTCGCCCGATGAGGTGCCATCGCCTTTAAAATCCACGCCTGAAATTGGATCCGACGTTTCTTCGAGTTCCATCGCGCAATTTCTGCGAATAGTGATCTTCGCGCGTTCCTCGACATATTTCCGGATCGTCGCTTCCGTTTTCCTCGGCAAAGCTCCGCTCGGGAAATCGTAATCGAGAAATTTAGAGGTCAGACGAAGCCAACCTGAACGTAGAAATCATGTGATTCGGAGCAGAACGGTTTTCTCATTAACACGCATTAGAATCTCTTAATTGTGTAAGTTATTTTGTTTCTCTGCTATATTAAACACGTTCCTTGTAAAGTGAATTTGTCGAAGTTATTAAATAAATATGATACAATCGAACGATGTAATATTTACACGGAAAAAAAATGTTTCGCTACCGCTAATCATGATTTGCTAAACTTTGTTTGTTGTCGTGACTATAAATCTCTAAACTACAGCAAACCGTTTTGCACCGACAGCAATAAAATAGGTATCACAGCTAAGATGTTAGCTGTATATATATATAACAACTTAAATTAGCTACGGCACACGCAGTTTTTAGCTACGGCAGCTACTTTTTTTTCCCGTGTATTACATAACATACTGCCATATATAATTGTTATATGGAGTCGGTTTTAAATAAAGAACTAAGATCACAAATTCCAATTTGTACGAGTATACGATTTATACCCTATGCGAATGTAAGGCTTTCACGAAATAGGGCAAGATCTCTAAAACTATCTTTCACACTCGCATATCTCTTTGTGTCCTCAGGCGGCTAAGAAACTCTTACAGTTCTTCTTCACCCCTCATGCTCGGCGTTGATTTGTTTGAAGGAAGATACGTTATTCAAATGAAATACGTCTCTTCTCTGCAGAGCGTAGCGTAAATGAAACCTTCTTCGGTGAGAATTATTCGAGAAATTTTCAAAAAGTCGCGTTTTTTCTCGAGAAGACAAGACAGGAACAGGTAAATGTGGAGTCAATGTTATTCTATTTGCCCTGAAATTTTGAAATCACGAAGTCAGAGCTTTTTTAAATATAAATGATAAAAGAAATTATTATCATTTTATCTTTATATATATATATATCAATTGTTTATTTTAAAAGCTTAGATCTAAGTGAATTTTTAGAAATCTTATTAAAATTATTAAAATACATCAATTTATATATATATATATATCAGCATTTTATTAAAATTTGATTTAGAAATTTGATCCGGGCTTACGATTTTCAAAAAAAGCTGTTTAAATGTTACTATACATATTTTTATGATAAATTAAATTCCCAACAAACAGAAAATACGTTACATCACATTTAACAACGATGAAATAATAGCTCCACATAGTTTCGTGACGATTTCGTGGTAATTGTAGTCAACGATTCGGTGATTAATGCCCTTCTCCGAAGCATATCAATTGTCGCAATTAATTCTCTTATTAAGTTCGGTATTTCATTTGCAAATATCCATGCTGTTATTCAAAAGCACGCGATATGCATTACTCGGAAATACGAATAATTAAACTTCATTCTGTTCAACTTTGAGAGATAGGTATATCCAACACATGTAAAAATGCATTTGTATATTTATTATTTATGTATGACTTACATATCTACAATAAATCTCAATGCTAATAAAATTTCGTTGCACATTCCGGAACGTAAGGTAGAAACTCCAAACTGAGAATAAAGTCAGTATGTGTGATAAGTTATTTTATTCTGATAAAATAAGATCGCGAGATCAACGTTGGTTTGTATTACAATTCTTCGGACATTTTAGAAAAAGGTTTTATGATATGAAGTTCCGCAGCTAGAGAAACATTTATTTTCGAAAATAAAAGAGAGATATGTATTTCTTGCACGTTGAACAATCGTGAGGTAAAATTTATAAAGATTGCCAAAGAAATCAATAAAATTGTAGAAATTAAAAAATAATATATAACGCTTTTAATATCCGAGATATTTAGACTGGATTCTCAAACTTAAATCAATTCCGTTGGACAATCGTCTCACAAAGTTGATTAAAAGTTGATTCCGCGGGATTGTTATCTATCGTTGTAATGTCTTTCCCACTTATCTCCTCTGCGCAGTCTCAAAAGCATTTGGCAGAAATTTCAGCGAAATCCATCCGTGTCGACTCCCCTTTATTGCCGAGCAAAGATAACAGAACTATTTTGAGTGCTTTTGCATTCGGCAGTCGGCCTCAGAAAACGAAAATGGAAGTAGATGGGAATGAGTAAGAGCTAGAAAAAGAAGGAGGCAGGAGGATTACAAGAGATAAGACAGAAAGAGAAGATGGGTAAAGGAGGTTGACGATAAAAACCCGAGAACATTTTTCGTCGTTGCCCGGTAAAGAAAACAGGGTAGCAAGCGAAAACAAGGGTGAGGAACCACAGGTTGTATCTTTTATGCGAGCCATTCTTTCTCGCGGAAACGATGACAAAAGATTAGACATGAGGGAGACAGAATGACGCGTCTCCCGACGGGAGACATTGTGAAAAATGATATAGCGTTAAGATGCATTAGTAAACAAGTCACGGAAGAAAATTTCGATTGGGATACAATGTATGCTGATTGCACCGGAATAGATAAAGGCGTACCTCTTAACAAAATGCCATTTTCAAATTATTTTGACGGAGCTCTGATAAATGACAAATTACATTATTAAACACGTGCAATAATACAGTAATACAAAAAAATTATATTTGAATATCTTGATTATTAAAATATATTTATATATATTATGTAAAAACATATTAATATAATAATACAATAATACAAAAGAATTCTACTCTAATATCTTGAATATACTTAAAATATACTTATATATTATGTAAAAATATTTTTTCTATATCCATAAATATGTAAAATTACATGTAAATTAAGATTTCTCTTTCATTAAATAATATAAAATATCCTTTAGCTGAAATATTCGATTAATAAAACTATCCACATTAATTTGTAGCATAAATCAAACGGCGTACAAATAATCTTTAAGTATACGATGCATTTCAGAATCATAAAATCATCATTAAGATTCCGGAATACTTATTCGAAGTAAAATGTTTCACGGTGGAACAGGATAATTACGCATATTTTTGAAACGTGAATCGTGATAGTTTAAATTGTGATATCAGAACATTAAGATAGTTAAATTCTATATAATCCAAGTGTCATTTGAATTTGAAAGGCTGCGATCGCAATGGCGGAAGCTTCAGTTCAAGAGACGCGGATGGTGCTTTTAGCTTAAAGTTTTGGCGACTATTGGCATATACATGTGCACACAGACCTAGATGTGACATTCGACACGAGTGTACATATGTGCGTGCATGCACGACAACGTGATATTATATTCGACGTCGGCGGAAGAGAACTTTGATGAAGTTTGGCCTGCAGTTGTACCTGGGGGAAGTTTCCAAAAAGCCATTGTGTATTCAGTGTGTGTGTGGGTTATGCGCCGGAGCGGTTAGTAATTTTGCCTGATGACAATCTGAATTTCAGCCGTATTATAATTGAAACACGCACAATACTCACGATGCAATCTTCCTGTAACCGTATATTGTGGATTTATCGCTCGAATCTGATTTCAATTAGAAGTTGAGTACTGTGACAATGGCACCGAACGCAAATTACGATCTAGCTGTGTATAATGCGTTTCGCAGAAAATTTTATGAGCAATTAACGCGCGAAGGATTACTTGACTGCGTTTTCAAACGCTGATGGTTTATAATTAGACGTATATATAAATTCTGTTCAAAATATTATTTATTATTCCACATATATAATCATCCGGATTTTAGACTTATTTAAAAAAGATTAGGGAGAAATTATCGACGTGCAACTAAAATGTTTAAAGGTAATGTAAGATGGTAGTTAAATCACAGAGCGATAGTCAAAAGCTTAAATTTTAAGTACCCACTTTCCGCGGGAGTGACTAAGCTTAATGCTGCTTCGTAGATGACAAGGGCTTTTCAGTTGTCTTCGTGCTTGTTGCAGTAAGCTTCAGGTCAGACGGTACCTCAAGTAAGTAACTCTCTGTGTAACATCGAAGTTACAAAAATTTCATTTTCCAAAATTCTAGATTAGAATTAATCCATGAACATCCACATTTGTAAAATGAATAATATCATAAACGGTTATGGTAGAGTGAGAAAACAAGATTATCGATCAACTATTAGTACTCACAATAGCTACGTTCTGAAAAGATTGCGCGAAAAGTTCCCTTTCTATTCGACCCGTTTACCTCGATATTTTATTCGGTCTCATACACTTTCTCCGAATTGCCACATTAAGACGTATTTTAAGAGCTTTCCCTTGTTATGAATAAAGCATAAGATGCGAGATAAATAAAATAGATTCACCGCTCACAATACTATTCTTAAATAAAATAAACATTTCTTAGAAGACTGCAGCAAAGTAAACTCAAAACGAATTCTTGGGATTATATACGTAAAAGATGCTAGTTATATTTTAAATATAGGTATATTTATTACATATTAAATATATATGTATATAATTGTATCTATTGATAAGTAATTAATTTATTTATTAGTATAAAAAAGAAATATTTTTTTAATTTAAAGATTCGCATTTAATTGTGGATGCACCGCCGAATGTCGTTCGAAAAGGGCGACTAACTGCCTTCGGGAGTTCACAATTTTCATTCCCCATCCCTCGTCGAATCCTCATCGTTTGCATCACTAAAACGGTCTCGATAGTAACCCGCTGTTTATGTAAATTATACGGCCATAGATTTTTCAGCGAAAAGCGAAAACAACTGAACCGAACACAACGCTACACTTGCGTGTCGAATAAATTTGATCACGAATTACATTTTCGTTTTTATTTTCACTCATTAATAAGAATAAAACGTTTTAAGCAATCAAAAATAATCTACATAAGTTAATTAGCAGATACATTAATTAATAATTTTATCTTTGTACAATAATAATTAATAAAGTACTTTATTAAATATTAAAGTAGCTATTAAAAAAATTAATCTTACTATATCACTAAATAGGTAGCATGTTAATTATTAATTAATGCTGTCTTAACCTTAAGGCTGCAAATAGTTAATTGATTCGTCTCGTCCGCGTGTAGTTAATTGAACCAAGTCAATAAACATCATCGAACACACGTACATTACGTCGGTTAAACAGATCGCTAATGGGAGTAAACAGGGGTTAAACAGATACGAGTTAAATGTCTTACAAGACGACGACGCGATCGTTCCTTGCATGGAACAGTATAAAAATGTTTTACTATATGTTTTAAAACATTTACTATAAAATAAAATAAATTTTCTGCCATTATATGTTCCATATTTTAAAATATCATTTAATTATAATTAGAAAAATATTTATTCCTTTGTGATAAAATTATATACCACGTTGCAATACATAATACATAAATTTGGTAGAATTCACGATAATAATAATAGTTTGAAATTTAATCTAATAGATTACTCAGTAATTTGAAAGTTGTTTCCGCTGTTAAATATATTTGTATTATCTGCGTACGCGCGCGTGCCGCCATTAAGAGATTAATTTTGTCTAAAGTTCCGACGGGAGGTATTTATAGGAATTTGCTAGAAATTGTGGAAATTCGGGACGAGAGCGATGGCACGCAGAATGCCTCGTGTCTCGTGAAACTCGTCCGCGAAATTGGAGGCTAAAGGGATAAAAAAGTCGCAATGTGCGAAGACGCGGGCTGACGCAGCGGAAGCTTCAATCCCGCATTAAACGTTTGAATATTCGATGCAATGTCTCGGAGATATCTTGAGAATTTCCCGTCTCTCTCCCTTTATATAACATCTGACATAAAGTCGGTGACACGTGTGATATAAACTTGCGAAACTCGAAAGTAATAATCTCGACTTAGCGTTGAAACGACAGTTCAATAGTGGAACGTTTAGACTTTATGAAAAATGTTTATTGTGTCACCAGCCATAAAAGGAAAATATTCAAATAAAAGTGTTCTGAAGACTAGATAGATATATATATTATTATAATAATAAATCATACTTTTTTATAATCTGCTCGTAAAACGCTGCATAATTTCACGTTTTTCTTTAATCTTTAAAATATTTAAGAAGTAGAATTCAATATATTTTAAATCTTAATATCTAAATATAGGGTGTCAAACGAACTCTTGATATAAGTGAAGAAAGCTGATAGAGTATTGAACTTATATAAGATAAACTGCATTATATCGCGTTAAATTCTCATGATCTTAATGCAGAGGTGACTTAAAGCACCCAGAAGCGTCGAAGTGTGGGCGATGGGTTGTCTCTTCACCGGGCGACATTCGCGAAACTTTCCTGCTTTCTTCCAGGGGCGGCTCTGCATATTTCCTGACATTTAAACTTATTCAGCGTAACTTTCGTGCGACGAGACAAGAAGGGGGCGAGAATGTATACCATAGCGTCGCAACGATAACTTACTTTTTCCCTGCTTGTCTGTCTGATTTCCCTTCGCTTTAGTCTTCGTAATTCCATGAATACCGAATCGTTCCTTTCTTATCTCGCACTTGAATTTTCTCTTTGTAACGATGGAAATTGGCTACGCATCGAGCCGATTGAGCGAAAAGAAAAATGCATGTCTCTTCATCTTATCCGCTCAAGAAAAGATTATAACGTTATCGTACAGACTTCGGAATAGAGAGGTGGATGATAGATTGTGCGCAGGGCTAGTATTATAGTTCATGATGATGAAGATTTACCACGTAATATTACTTCATAATAGTACGCGGATATTATCCTTTGAAACTATTTTATATTTACGAAACAAAAAGTTAGCGAAAAGTTGTCGTATTTTTAAACATGAAAATTTTGGAATTTTGAATACGGTTATTAATGTCTTTTTTCTAATATAATTTATTGAAATAAGCATTTCTTTTTTTCATTATTGCTTCAACTACAAACTTTCTTTTACATTATTTTTATGCGTTTATATTTTTTTATTACGTATTTATAAAAACCGATAATTGCAGTTCAAGCGAATTGCAGAATTCGCTCCTATAATATCGTAATTAGCGAACTAGTTGGTCAGCTACCGTGCTCGACCTGATCTCAGTTTTACCAGTTTTACCAAGGAGAAAAACAAAGACCGCAGCAGGGGTTACGTCGGGGAGTCGAGAATAGCGAAAGTTTCACTTCAATTGGGTGAACGACGTCGACGCTTTCAGGCGACGCCGGAAATCGAGAGAACGTGGCCCGATATCCTTCGTGTTCCTGTTCGATTTAACTTCGAAGGACGAAGTTGCGCGTTTCACATTGTTACGAAACTTTATCATCACCGCAACAATAATATTTTTATGTTACTGGTAGCAACTCTGTTAATCCCACACGAAGCCGGGCGTGACGTTCTACTTCTCGATACTAGTTGAATTAAGTTCAATAAGCGAATTGTAGAATCACCCTTTTCATTCATCTTTTCGTAATGTTGCAATTTTAACGCGAAATCAATGTAATTTTTTTAATGAATACAAAATTACGAATTTTTACAGTCTAGCGAAAAGATCTTGCTGTAAGATAAACGAAATTCGCCTCGCTTTTGAAGTCGACAGTAAATTATTTCGAATAGCATACTTCGAGTCGCAGTGCAAAGTGTATATATATGATCGGCGTGTTAAAAAATTCAGTTTTACTGATTCTCTGTGTAAATATACTTTCATTCTGCTGACTTTCGATCTTCCGATTCGCTCGTCTATTGATTCGCAAAATTCAAATACCATTATGTACTTATGGCGGACAAATATTTTTTCACGAAAGAATTGTTTCATCAAAAATGTCTGATGAGAGTCACGTTTCAACGAACGGACCTTTTGAATTTGAAAAATGGTTCTGTGAATACCATTTTACGAGTTAATATACATAATTTACATTTAATTATACGTTACACAGTTATTACAATAATTAAACGTAATTAATTGCGCATTATAAATATTATACATCGTGAAAATTATGTATCGCACAAAGGTTTTGAATAATTTCGATATAGGTAGAGATACACTTTGTTGTAACAACGACGACAACGTAACTCGCACAAAATTTTCAGACCGCATGAAAAATTCAGTACTGCGATCGCGAGCGCGCGAAGAGTTCTTCTCTCCATTAAACCACGTTGCTTTTTATATTGTTTCAGACATGCATTGGTTCGTTTGCACCTGCATCCTCACGGCAACGACGGTGCTTTCTTGCCGGCAGAGCGAGTTTCAGTGCGCCAACGGGCACTGCGTCGCCCTCAACAAAGTCTGCAACGTTGTCGACGACTGCGGAGATGGGAGCGACGAGACGCGTCCATGCTCGCGTGAGTGAAACTTTTGCCCCCTCCGATTTTGCCGCTCACAGATGGCTTGAAGAGGGGCTTTTAACGCGCCGATAAATGCATATCCACTCGACGAGTTAATGCAGAAACCGCGACGGCGCGACCGCGGAGATTAGAGGACAGGAAAACGATCAGCATACGTTTTGTAGATATTTTTGTGGACGTAAAACGGTGTAAAGATCTAGTTATAATTTTCACCACTCACAGCAGCACTGTTAAAGAGGGACTGAAATGTGACAGCTTGACAGCTTGACAGCTATTAAACACATTGATAATTAATAATAAAGAAATTAATTTTATTAGTAAAATTTATAAATAAAAAATTTTAAATGGGAAAATGTTGTGCTGTTCCAAGCTGCATATGCGGTCGTGAGGCAGAGAAAAGAGAAAAAAATTTTTGGGAGTAAGACAAACGTCTTTATTTAAAGTTCCAAAGGTATGTATCCAAATTTATTATAAAATCTAAAACATTAAAACATCATTTAAAGCATTAAAATTTTTTTATTAATTATAAATTTAATCATCTTATATATTAACACAATGGAGTGAAGCAGTTAATAAGAAACTTTTACCAAAAGATTTTATATGTAAATTACATTTTTTACATTTTTTTATTGAGCCTATGTTAATAAACGTACCTAATAACTTTTTTATGGATGTAGTTGAAGAAGTAAATTATGATTAATTCTCTCTCTCTCAATCTTAATCTTAATCTTAATTCAATTAAAATCTTTCAAATTGTGATGAAAATGATGCGTGTTTATTTCAAATAGTAGTACCACAGCATAATAGTAGAGTCCTAAATATCAGAGAAGCGACAACTTGTGCCTCTTTCTGATTGGTGGTCAACTATCTGATCCTAAGATGGCGGCTACCAATGAGATTGGGTGCATCCAGATGCACAACCGCTCACTGAGCGCTCAGTGAGCGGTTGTGCATCTGGATGCACCCATTCTCTCTGGCGGCTACGGCGACAAAGTGGGGGTCTTAATTTACACTGGATGCACAACCGCTCACTGAGCGCTCAGTGAGCTCTTGCATCTGATTGGCGTAAATTTTTAGCTTTAAAGAAATATGCCAATCGGATGCAAAAGCTCACTGAGCGCTCAGTGAGCGGTTGTGCATCTGGATGCACCCACTGACTAATACTAAAGCACCGTCACTACCACCATGGCACCACGTACGTGTGACCCTATAGTGACCCTAAGATGGTGGCGCGGTGGCATGGTTAAGGCTCTATAAATATGAGTATTCTCGTCCGCCATTTTCTATCCAATCAAAAGGTTATGTTTTCGTAAACGTATGTCCGTGTTAACATGTGTCGTGTGAGTCGTATCTCCGTTTTATTGCCGCGTAAAGTCCTAATTCTTTTTGGTGCTTCCAAAATGACTGGCTGTGTGGCAATTAACTGAAAACATAACGAAAACATAACCTTTCACATGCGGTTGGATAGAAAATGGCGGACGATGAGAATACCTTCCTTTTTAGAGCTCTAGCATGATGGGGGGTAGTTGTCGCTTCTCTGATATTTAGGACATAGGGTGCGTTTGGACTTAACGCTCACAACGCTCGCGAGCATCGTTTATCCTTGTGTATATTTGGTAAACAACAAGGATGACATGACTCGCGAGAGTCGCGAGCGTTGCGAGCGTTAAAGTGGAACGCACCCATAATAGTACCACAGCGTCACTTGCGGCCTCTGTAAACTTTATACCATTTTAAGGACATAAAAATATATGCTGATTGTTCTCCTGTTCTCTAATCTCCGTAGGCGCGACTAACGGGATCAGGGATCGTTGCAATTAGTCGGGATGGAATCCAGGACCGAAGGATCTCATTTAGAAATGTTTATTATTCGTCATACCGAACGTTGGGAATGATACGAATTTAGAAGCCGTAGAGAGAAAATTTTAGTAGAGACGAGCGAACAGAAAGTTCGACGGTTTAATTCGATTAAATAAGTTACAATTTAGAGCTTGTCGCTATTTTCGTGGTGCTTGCAACCCATATTAATGATCCGTAAATAAAGTTGTATTTGCAGTAACAATTTATCGCCTTCTACACTTTAATTAAATGTTTTTTCGCCGTGAACTAATCCAGTTTGCGCGAGGGCAAGCGGCCGAATCGCGGATCAAACGTCCGCTTTCAGCTCACAGCCGCGAACGGGTATTTTGGTCTCAATTCCCATTGCCGAGGTGTTCTAGGACGGTAATTGATCCCTTCATTGTTCTCCGGCAGATAGCTTCGATACCCGCTTCGAAACGTGCCTTGTTGCGATTGCTGGTAAAGGCTGGCGTGCGCAGGAATTTCTACTTCGTTAGAAACGCCGACCTCTCTGCTTTCTTCCCCGCACGAGTCGATGCCTCGGTACAGCTTCGCAACGTGTAAAGACAGAATGAAATTCCAGCGTGTACAAGAGTGATATTACAACGTAGCGTTCAAAAGAAAGACGCTGACGGGAACGTGATATTTCACGCAACGCCATATATTCGCCAATGTTAAACTGCGAAATTTTGAATGTGAAATATAATATACGGTTAAATATCGTGAATTTAAAATAAAGCGCGATCAAAATCATAGTACAATCGGAAAAATTGTATACAGACAATAGATATGTGAAAATAAAGTAACAATTACAGCAGCAAAATGGGCTGAACGAAAACTTAAAAGCAAACCAAAGCTTTTATGTAAAAAAATAAAAGCCGCAATTACTTATTTGCAAAATTTCCCCATTTATAATTCCGTAATATTCGCGTGCGGAATCATATTTGTGGCAATAATTTAATATCTCTCGTTGCAAGCGGTTCCGTGTAAATAATCTGTGGAAATAAAAACTTGTAGGCCATTAATATAAAGTGAAAAATAAATGTTTTATACGTCCATGTAGGTACGGCTGCTTTTGTATTGCAACAATCTTATATGAACGAGCGGTTAATAATTTCAATTTATAAAATATAAGGATTAGAATTATACTTTAAAAAATGTTTATTAAAATTAACGATGACAAAGAAACGTTTGCGCAAATGTAATCTTTTTTTCGCCGATGTGGTGAGACCAACAATATCGATAAACATTTTGCTCATATAACCATTTTTGTCATTTTGCAACGAGCGAAAAAAAGATCAGAAAATGTGTGTATTGTCAATAAAAATACATTGGGACGGACTGAAATGTTCAACTGTCACTTTAACACAATGTTCTTCATGTTGAGATGAATTGACTGTAACAGACCGAAAGCTGCAACATTGCTCTCACCAGTTGACGTAAATGATGCTCTGATATTTATCTGATATTTAGCAACAGAGTTTCGTACGCGTTAAATGAATATTTCGTCCAGATTAAACGATTATAAATTAGGTCTGCTTGCATGTATTTGCGTTTGCAATTATGCTGAGATCAGTAGATAATATTAAATTCGCGAAAATAAAATTGTTTAACGTAACGGTTTATAACGTTGCATAACGGAAAAATCGAACGCGCGGAGTTGGCGAGTACAGCAGCCACTTCATTTCGCAAGAATCTACGACGCGCCCGACGAGATGATCCTATACGTAAGAGACGAGAGACGCTCCCCTTAGTCAGACCTGCCTGTTATCGACAGATCGTGATAAAATAGAGCAGTTCGAGCGGGCAATTTGGTGGCAAAAAAAACGGGCTCGTCCCTAGTCGTACGTATACGTGTCTACCTTTTCTCGACATCGTCTAATTTTGCGCGATTTATTTTTCTTTCTCGGCATATCCATTAAAGGTGCCAACTGCCATATCTGCCTATCAAAATTTAGAGATGCTCATACAATCATTTATAATTCATATAAATCATCTTTATTTAAATGTTGAATGAACTAATTTCCATTTTAGAATCTCTGAGAAAATCAAAAGTATTTTTAAAGTTTATAAAAACGAGATGCAAAAAATGTATATTCTATCTTAATATAGCTTGTTGGAGCTTTAATAAAGAATAGATAAGTAAGAAAGAACAAAAAATGTAACTTGCAGTGCATAAAAGCATTTTATTTATGCTTTGTAACTAAAATATTTAATCTTAAATTTGACAATTTCTGAAGCGATTTCCCTTCGGAAGTAGTGTGTGATCAAATTTTCACCTCGCTATCATTGTACAATTATCCAGAACTACGCAGAATTCGTCCGACTGTCAATTATAATTTAAGCAGATGCGTACGGTGTCTGAGAAGGGTTCCGGGTAAATCCCCGACCGGCTCTTTACCCTAAGAAAACCAACCCTCGCCACGTGCGCACAATAAAACGCTCGCCAAAATACACGGCGGACGTTTCCATGGCTGACGGAATTTACTGAATACTCCGGCAAGGCCATCAGCGACGTCGTAGCCGTTTAATCTACCAGGGGTTTTTGCCTAAATCCCCCGCGTGCACGACGGAATGCTCCTGCCTTGTACATCCCCCTTTCACCTCGGTGGCACTTCGTGCAAAAGCAGCCAACTAACCAACCAACCGACCAGCCAACCAGCCAGCCATCCCTTTCCAAAATCCAACATCACGTATATGCTTGGTGTAATTAACCCAAGTTACGAGATGCGTTTATACATGGTGCGTATGCGCGACAACGCGGGCAGGAAATTACTTCTGGCAACGTGAACATTCCTTTATTTGCGCGAGCGACAATGGACTCTTTGCTGCGGACGCGGAATGAGAATGTTTCTGATTTCGTTCGCGTCGCTGCTTCAAAATGCCTCGCTGATCGACATTAAAGTCTCGCCCGACCTGCGTTTGTGAAGTACTTAATGTGAAAACAAAAACAGTTTAAATACCATGAACTTCCCGGATTAACAGAACAAGCTAAAGCTTTATTTCGCATTTGTAGAGGCAGTTTTTGTACGATTTAACACGTAATATTCTAGTTTGTTGCATTATCTCTATTCATCTGTGATAAATAATTGCACCTGTTATCTATTTTGGTTCTTTGTAAGAAAAGCAGCATATAGGATATATTAAAAGTGACGTTATTATAAGAAGGTGAATTATTTCGTGATTCATAAATCTTATCGTTCATTCGCGTTAATTGACATATATGCGGAGGCACAGCCCCGTTACAGGCAGTAGACCTTAAACAACTTATAAAGACACCATTAACTCTGCGCAGAGAGTAATTAACCTAAATTACCACCTGCGGCGTAAGAACGGGATGCAATACATAAATGCGTTCATTGGTGTAAGAACATTTGATTGCAGGAAGCGAATTTCCCTCGTTAACAAAATATACTGCGACATTGCGCAGAGTTAATAAATGTACATTACGAACGCACTAAGTTCCCACTTTCAGTCGAGTAACACCGAGTTTCGTTGGGACGGAAAGGGTTGCTTGAAGAACATTGCGAGTTATCTCCTAGTCGTACGAAGGCACAAGCGAAACATTCTAGTCACGTATCCGTAAAGCTAGGTATTGTACGGACCAGAGAGAAAAATCGCTCTGCAAAGAAAAGTCGCAATGCTTTTGTGTGACATCGAAATCAGACGAGAAAAACCGCAATTTTTGGGTCATATATCTATAGATTACAATAATCATTTTGCTCGATTGCTTAATTTTTTTATCTTAATTGTTATAAAAATTTTTTTAATATTAGATTTACCGACAATTAATTTCTACTATTTAAGAGTGTACTATATATATCTTTGAAAAAAGGAGGTGAAGAAGAAAGGTAAATTAATCAATTTAATCATTTACATATTGCAATGAAAGTCACAGAAAATCTCAGATGTTATAAATTTGAGAAATTAAAATCTCAATGTTATAAATTTTAGAAATTAAAAAAATTACAAACCCGTCATTTTGACTCTGCTTTGGTAGTTCTAATATTAATTTAAATTAGTTTTTTATCTTTATCTATAGATTAAATTTATAGTAATACATTAAATTTTATAATGTATCTATAAATATAGGATATATAATACAAGAAATTGATGAATATAGGATATATGATACATTTAAAACGCAATGTATAATCCACATACAATAATATATTCCGCGAGCAATAAAGAAACGATTACTCGAAGTACGACTTGACTAAGAATTTTCTGGATGGTATTATCGATTAAAGTCCTCTTACGCGGCGGAAGACGTCGGTTCGACGATTGCGCCATTAAATGTCCCATTTATCTTCCTCGTGCCTCAATGCGAAACTTTTGAAATAAAATAGCTTGATAGTCGGCCTCCCACCGTTACATTGACTTGTAAAAGGACACAATTTCTCTCGACTAGAAGTCTCGGCTCCTTGTGGAAAGGTAGGTCGCCAAAGTTACGACAGGTAATAACAAACTTTCGTATTCTTCCTCTTCGCGACACAAATGAAACGCTCGAGCGAGCGGGTTAATTTATATCAATTACACCGAATGATGCGATTAGACCTGAGAAGGACAACGAAGAGGCGGATTAAGAAGTTACCCCTCATATCGTGTGCTTCATACTTTTTCTACCAATTACTGAAGAAGGATCGGCAATGCGTCCATCTCACTGATAACTCCGCACTAAAATCCTCTTCCCTATTTCTTCGCTGCTTAATTAGGCATCGTTTGCATGAAGAAACAATTTTTTCAACGTATAAGCCTGAATATAAGACAATCTCTATAAAACGAGACAAATTGCTTGTTATGAGCGATTTAAAACTGAAAATATATGCGAGATATGAAATATACAGGGTGATTCGTAATTCGTGGTAAAACCGGCAAGGGGCAAAAAAAATTATACAATTTGCAATATGCAATTACATATTCTTTTTTTAAAAGCAATTGTTGTTGTTAAAAGCAATTAGGGAGGTCCAGGTTCCAATCTTGGCTGAGGTAATATTTTTCGCAATAAATTTTCTAACAGTTTTCGTGATGGGAGGGTGTTGGGAGGAGAGGGGAGAATCCAATGCTTTAGCATTTATTAATATTAAATTTATTACACGTAGAGGACCACAATCCGTATGGTTGATACGTGGTAATTAATAGAATACCATCTCTTGCCAGTCGGGTCGACTTAAAAATTTATCACATACGTTTATTACTACTGGCGATTTAGAAAATTAAATTTAAAGTTTAAAAGCAATTGTTGCAATGTGTTGTTGTTACGCCAATTGATTCATCTCGTTATTTTGTGCATAAAAGTATTAAAGTACAGTTATCAAAAACTGAATAGTTTACAAGTTATTTTATATTTGGTGTGAAAATATGTCAATTTTTAAATTCGATTTTATCAAAAACGAAGCCTCATGTGAAAAAATTTATTTTGCAATTTCGACTTATTTCTTCATAAAGAATCAGCCTCTTGCCGGTTGTATCACGAATTACGAACCACCCTGTATAATAGTATTTATAAGATGTCGCGCGCGCAATTATTCTTCTTTCCTGTTTTTGAAATTAACATTCTCCTGAAATAAAACGAAACTTGCGTGCCACGGGATCATTAGACGGAAACGCAATAAGAATTTCAGAAGTAATTAAAAAGCTTGTAAAGCGTTGCGGGATATTATCGTCCATTATCTGCCGTGTGATTACACACAGGTCACAATGTTCCGCAAAGCGACTGCAGAAAGTAGGATTTTAACGAGCTTATTTTTATAAAAGCAGAGTGCTTTTTCTTTTTCCGCTACCTGTAGACAACAAGAGCATGAGAGGTTCCGTTTCCTTTCTGTCTTATTTCTCCTACGGTCCCGTTTCTCTCAGCGGAAGTAAACGGCTGTAACTCGCTCGGTGCTCTCTAGCAAAATTGCGGGAGCCAAAATTGCACGGGGCACGGTATATATACGCATAAAGGAGACCGAAACTCGCGGAGAGTACATAATCGCGACTCGGTGAGCAAGCATTTATTTAATACATGCCGCGAAGTTGTCGCCGTTGATATCTACGTACTGGAGACGCACCTGTATACAGAATGCATATTAGCCATTTAACTTCTTGTAAGAATTCAAAATTACTTCGGAAGTACATAATCGTTGTTAGCTTTACAAGAGTACATAGACATTGTTAACTCTTCATTAATAATCCGACAATCTCAAGTAATATCTCAAGTAACACAAAGGAAGTTCAAGGAAATACGTTTTAGATATAGAAATTATATTAGTTTTTAATTCTTCGTTTTCCGCGTATAATTAGAAATATAATAATAAAAATAATATGTTTTGCTTAATCAATGTGTTATATAACAAAAATTAACTTGTATGTAATATATAAAATTTTTTAACACGTCATTGAAATTATGTTGGATTATATATAAAAATTAGATGGTTTAAATAATGTCCTTTTCTTCTTTTTTTTAAAATAAAGAAAAGTTACCCTTTGTTTTCGTCATGAAATTACTGAACTGGAACGCTAAAAGAAACAGAAATAAAAAATTAGAGAGTTCTACAACCGTGAAATTAATCGCGTCGAATATATGAGATAAGAAAATTTTAATACATGACATCTTGTCGTCAGATTCAGATTTATTATCTTGTTGCGCAGCATATTTCGGGGAAGAAATCATCTGTGCGTTTTCTTCGACACAGATGCGCGATATATTGGAAGTCGGAGATAATTTATAATTACACAGCGATCCCTCGTATAATGATGGCGGACCTACAATATAATTTGTTATAAAATTTGACATATTTAAAAGAAGATATGTGTGCAATTTATTTATATTTATACACGGAGAAAATTTTATATTAAAAATTACTATGTATGGCAGTAGCCGTGGACTATTGCTGGAATTATAAAAATTGTTACTATGTTTTTTATTGTTTTACGTAGTAAAAATTTTTATAATAGTCCACGGCTAC
Organism: Aphaenogaster floridana; assembly: GCA_003063835.1. Taxonomy (NCBI): domain Eukaryota; kingdom Metazoa; phylum Arthropoda; class Insecta; order Hymenoptera; family Formicidae; genus Aphaenogaster; species Aphaenogaster floridana. The sequence goes on from NJRP01000404.1 coordinate 140,743, forward strand.
TGCCATACGTAGTAATTTTTAATATAAAATTTTCTCCGTGTAATAGATAAATATATCTGTGGCTTCGAGCCCCTTTTTTTTGATTGATTTTTTAATCTTTTGAACCTATTATTAATAAATATATCTTATTTTCTATATAACTGACGCAACTTAATATATTATAATTACTTAACCTTTTGACGCGAAATCCTGATCGAAGGAGCTCATATTGCTGTCACAGTATTCGTAATGCATTGGAGAAAACATACTGCTTGCGGTAGCAGTCGAGCGCTGAATAGGTTTTGGTGTCGGCATTAACGGTGTAATATTGTAATATACGGGTTCGATGCTTTTAATCTTCGGAACTGACGGAAGCGAAGATTTCAAATTCATTTCTTTAACAATAGTCGACGGCTGAGCAGTAGTTATTTTATTGATACTTTCCTTACTATCCTGCCTTTGAAGTCGAATTCTTTTTGCTTCAATTTCGTCCCGTGTATTCTTGGCGGCGCTATGCTTGAGCGGGCTTTCTTTTGTACGGCAGCTTGGTTGCGTTTTAACGGACTCCTGCGACTTCTGCGTCTCTTCGTGATAGATCTCTTTCATTTCTACGTCGTTGTCTGTTAAAATCGCTTTTTCAGCACTTGGCTCCGCATCCAGCGCTACCGAAGCGGCGCGCGTATCATCTTTTTCCGAAACGATAGTATTTTTCAAATTAGACATTTCCGTTTCGGCTGCAGCAAGTTTATAATTGTTGTCACGTATCGCTTCTACATCCATTCGCTCAGACGACACTGTAGTGTTCTCGTTTATGCATAATTCTTCTAGGTACAAGGTATTGACGGATATGGTATCTAAAAAGCAAATGACATTAACATATATAGGACACCTCGCGTACATATGCATGTGTCCGTTAATTAAAGTCCTTGTCCTATCTGGGACAAGGAACTCTAAAGTGTAAAATGAATTTTCACCGTCAAGAGGCTCGTGAACTTGCTTCCACTGATGCTGAACTCTTGCGCGCATTTGATTCTGAGCGTACATCTCTCGATACGGTATATTGATCTTTGGCGGTGCCATTTCCAGCATTTTCTGCTTCCTTTGTCTTTTTTGATCCTCCTCCTTCCTGCGTAATACTTGCAGCTACAAAAGTCGACGAATTAGATACGTATTGAATATATTTTATATTGAAAAATCAATTTAACATAGTTTAGAGACCTCCGCTTCGATCGACTGTAATTCTCTTCCGTGATACTTCATATTCACTTTCAGCTTCGCAAATTTTTCTTCCAATTTCAAACGTTCCATCATCACGGTGACGAATTCAATTATCTTGTAGCGTGTGAGGATCCAGTTGATACGTCGTCTCTGTTTGATAATCGTCATCATTTCTGTTTTCTTATAAGACATGACCATGTGCTCGATTTTAAGTTTCTCCAGGTTGATCTTAGCCGCGTTCCTGGCCTTTGCCAATGGAAATTCCTCGTATACAGCCTACTCACAATCATTTATTTGATTAAATTTTGAAATTGTACGAATATAAACTGTATCATAATATTGCTACTAACACGATATTCATGCCATGTTTTCTTGTATTCGGCAACGATATCTTGATACTCTTGCGACCTCAGTTGAATCAGCTTATATTGATCATCGGCATTTGCTTTCATAATTTCTAAGGTATCTGAGACTTCGCTGATGCTCATATATAACCTGTGTAACACAACAAAATTCCGATATATGGATCCAAGAAGAATGCAATATAAAAATGGTTTATGTTGCAGGAATAGATAATTGTCTCGCGTACTTTGTTAAAGTCTCGCTTAATATCAATCTAATTTTGTTCATCTGCGCCATCTTTCCTTTAAGCTCCTTTCTTCTATTAAGTTCGCTACGTATTGTCATCTTCAGGTTTTTTATTTCCTCCGTATTGGCTAGAAATTATCGACAATATTCTTTTCATAACGAGTAGTAGCAAAGAAAAAGTGAAGAATCGATAGGCAAAAATATAAAGATAATTGAGGATTTTTTTCTCTCTCCTGCTTGAGTTTTACATTTTACATTGGACAAAGTGCTACGCCACATTTTACTTACCGTCGAGATTTCCCTTAACCGCCACGATTTCCATTTTCAAACAGGTTTCTAGTACTTTCACAAATTGGGGATCATCGTGACTCTCCTGACCATCTATATCCATTTTTCTTTTCGTCGAAAATTACTCTTGTGTGATGCAACGCAATTATACGTATATATTTCTCTCAAAGCCACACTACTTTTTTGAACGGTCTGAAGTTTTAAGCAATTGCGCGAACAGGTTGCCGCCATTAGCGTGAAGTCGCGTAACAATCAGACAGTAAATTCGATCGCGTAATTATTCTAAAGGAAGGAAAATGCAGATAATTCTAATTTCGTCTAAAAGATATTTAAGTTCGTATCAATGGTAAAAGTTATCGAGTACTTTGCAAGCATTATTTAGCTACAACGGCGAATCGAGGAAACGGACGCGGCGGAAGTTGGTTATTTAGTTGTTCGTTGTTGGTCGCCCCCATTCGCAACACTTTCGGCGGCTAACTTGTCGCGGAACTCGCAAGTTTCCACGAAACGTGTACCATAAACACGCGTCTACTCAGCGGAGGTGAAAGAAAAGCGAAGATGGAGAGACTTCGCCGTATGTTTCCCGCGTCACGCCTTTGCACCGCAAAAATTTCGATAGTTTTGGCGGGCGGCGTTTAGTTTACTTCGCGAAAGTTCGATTGTTTGCCGAACGGTCGTAACTTCAGACTGGGGTTCGTTAAAAGCGGGCCGAGACCCCGGCCGCGCCGGCCCATATATCCCTGCGGTGTGCTTTGGCACAAATGTGGCCCCGATCACGAGAAGGGACGACGGCCACGAGTGCGGAGCGAAGATAGCGAACGAAGCGAAAAATATGGCCGAATTGATCATAAATCCGGACGAATTTTGTCCGGCGATATGCGTATAATACTTAATTTAGTGTCATCGTTCTTTACGGAATAGTCAAGCCTACTTGGTTGTCAAAAAGAAAAAAAATGTCTAAAAATGACATATGCGGTAAATGGTATCACGTTGCATTGGAAAATAAAAATACGGGATATCCCAAAAGTAACTATGTAACTTTTTCGTGAAATAACAAAAACAAGTGGTATAACAAAAATAGTGCATGTATCAATCGAAATCTGATGATTTTTTTCGCTCCACATTTCAAAAGAAATCCTTTAACAAACTTTCATTAACAAATCCATCAACGTGTAAAATCGTTAAAAATATTCAATTGTCTAGACGGACAGTTGAAATTCGATTCTTAAAACATGGATGTAAAACAAAAAGTTTCAAAAGGTAGAATAGAAATATGCTGTGTTGATCATTTCTTAACAAAGTAACAAATTTGTTTGACTAAAGTATTAGTCTCTGAGATTTAACTATCACGTAGAAGTTTATCAATACATATACATATCGAATACATATTTATCTGTAACTGTATATAAATTATTAATTAAGTGGTTGAATCTGTAACTTATATAAATTATTTATTAATTAGCTAAATCCGTAACTTTATATAAATTATCAATTAATTAAATTAATTAAAAAGTATTAAATAAGTTATATATAAATATATATAATTTATATTTTGAACAATGGAAGGAATAAATGTACCGAAAAAAAGTGTCAGAGAGCGTTTACTTCTGATGAAGCTTTTCGCTTTTGTACTACGATGGGTTAATCCAAGTATCATCGCCGTGATAGCGAAATAATCGTTTAAATTGTCTCGACCACTGAGCATTGATCCGACCGTGCATCCCTTTGTCAATGACGGAGGTACACAGGAGAAACCAGCCGCGCGGTTTTGCAAGTTAATGGAAGCGAGTGACAGCCGATCAACTTATCGGCTCCGAAAATTGATATCCGGCGCGCCGCCGCGTATTCAGCCACGCGGCGATTTCATCGGAAAAATATAAGTAAAGATTCGGGCTGGCGTGCTGGCTCGTCGACGAGAGACGTCCGGGGAACACGGCACGCTGGCTGTCGGCCAACCCAGTCCACATTTGGGTCAAACTGACCCGCGCCGCCACCCTCCGCCAGCCTCCAACGGATTCCGCATCACTCTCCCGCATCCCCCTGTAGGGAGGGGGGAGGGGGGAGGGGAGAGGGAGGGAAGGTGTGGAGATAGCTGCACGAACTGTTCCCTCTTCCACGGCACTGGCGACCTAGTCGGTGTGCTCCGCTGCTTTTACGCCCGGGCACTCTCTCGGAGTGGCGCACTTCATCGCGGAAGATTTGTAAACGCGCCGTGTGGCGACGGCACGAGTAATCTGGAGGAGCTTTCGGTCGAATCGACATTCGTGGAAACGGAGAGTCAACTTTTTGGAGAGTAACTCGGGGCGTGTTACGTCTTTGCTGATATCCAAGACCTCCCTCTACGGTGATAGTACCAGACCGTGATAATTACGTGGAGATTTTGATTTTATTATCTTATTTACGCAGTCGATTTATGTTACATTTTAAATAAAGAACAAGTTAAGTAATATTTAGTTAACGAGCATGAAGGTAGGAACTGCTATTTTATATGATGCCACATACAGCAGAAGTTGTTTAAGCTCACGGCGACACCGTGATAATTACGGGGATTTTAATTTTATTATCTTATTTACGCAGTCGATTTATGTTACATTATAAATAAAGAACAAATTCAGTAATATTTAGCTAACGAGCATGAAGGTAGGAACTGCTATTTTATGTAATTCCACATACAACAGAAGCTGTTAAAGCTCACGGCGACACCGTGATAATTACGGAGATTTAGATTTTATTATATTATTTATGCAGTCGATTTATGTTACATTATAAATAAAGAACAAATTCAGAAATATTTAGCTAACGAGCAAGAAGGTGGGAACTACTATATTTTATGTAATGCCACATACAGAAGTTGTTAACGCTCACGGCATGGCATAATTTATGGCGCGATCGTTTCGTCGGTAGCTTGTACTCCCCATTGAGACTAATGGAAATCATACTATGGAAAGCGTGAGCAGAACCCATAAAGAACTTGCTGTCTATACCACTCCCATAAATGTTCGAAGTTATCAATGTTAAAATGGGTTATCATCGAACAACATCTCTGGACAGACAATATTTCTCTCTTTCTCTCCCCCCCCTCTCTCTCTCTCTTTCTCTCTCTTTGCGTTTGCTACCCTGCAGAGATTACTTTGTAGATGCTAAATCAAGCAACAGGAAGATCCAAGAAATGCCTGAAAGGCATCTATAATACACTTCAGGCACCGTATATATTCTTTACAGTTTTTTATATAGTATTTATAATCACAGGGGGATCTTTGATGTGATATTTGCCGTGTAATTATGAAGAAAGCAGGTCTTTTTATTGACTATATAAGCATAGATGAAAGCGTACGTAAATACGTATTCATGATAATATTCCCGTGATAATACTTTGATTTCTGAAGGCCTTTAGATTTCCTGCAAATAACCTGTTCAGATGCATTCACACGATTCATCCTGCGAATCGGTTTTCTTGAGGGAAATTCTGCTGGATGCGCGCGAGAGATTTATTTGCGACGCAGGCAGACACGTACGATAACAAAATATCGGAATTATGAATCTTTCATGGACGGCAATGCTCCCGCTCCGACGAAATTGAAACGGGACCGAAGTGCTACAATAAAAAGCGGCCCGACTCGAATGGCATCCTTTCACAGCTGCGCCAATAATTGATCGCTAGAACGTAGATGAATGCCTATTGGCGTTGCACGAAAACGCAGGATAAATACCGTTGCGAACGTCGGGCCAGCGCATATCTCCAAGATCGATTTTCCCTCGACCACACGTAGATAGAGAGAGAGAGAGAGAGAGAGAGAGAGAGAGAGAGAGAGAGAGAACGGTACAGTTGCACCGCGTGTATCGTGCATCTTCTACGAAGTAGTTTATCCGTCTACGGAGGAACTCCAACTCGTTTACATCGTGCAACGAGTAATTTCTGTCACAGGGAGACCCTTTAAGCGGGCACACACGTGAACAACAGTAGATTTTATAAATGGATAAAAGTTTTCAATGGAGGGAGCGAGGTAGAAGGGCCGCGGAACTTCGTGGAACGGAAACGGGAAAGTAGGTCTCATGGAAACCACTGATTAATCTTTCGCGGCGCCTCTTTCACGCCTCGCTGAGAATAAAGGGTAATTTTGTTATTCCGTAAAAATAGCTGTCAGCATTTGTAATCTGTTTTGTCAGGAAGAGGTCCGTCCGTAATCAGGTTAGTCGCTAAAATAAATAAATGACTATACGTCGTATCACAGTGCATTCTCTCTACTGAGAGAGAGCTTCGAAAATAATTATTAAATTAATTATTAAATTATTTTCAAAGTTTCTCAGTAGAAGAAATGCACTAATGAATAAATATTAACCATATACATTTATTAAAAGAATTTATCATTACATTTATTAAAAGAAATATTAAATATCTTCAATACTTTCTCTCTTACCGATAATGTCTTATATAAAATAATTCTATTGTTATTTATATTACATTTAATGTCTTTTTGCTTGCAATTGTAGAATGCAATTATAATTTGTAAAATGATTGATTATTAAAAACCATTTATTGTCATTTAAGAAAGAAATATAATACTATATATATATATATACAGGGTGTCCCACATGACTCGAGGTCCATACATTATGGGCGTGTTATTGAAGTCATTTAAAGTTGAAATTGTTTAATAAACATATGTCCGTAAATACTTCCTAACAGAACTACAACCATTGAAAGTTGATGTGAATATTTGAAAAAGAAAAGAAAAAAAAGATATTTAATTTAACCTGTTTATTTACAAAATGTATTATAAATTCTGTTCAAAATTATCTACTGCAGATTTAATACAAAGTCTTGCCCTGCGTAAAAATGATCTAATAGCTCGCTCCACCATGCCAGGAGAATTTCTTATTAATTAATAAGACAATTATTAATAGACATATTAATAAATAATAAGACAAAATAAAACAATAATAAGACAAAAATTAATAAAACAATGCCAGACTGACAGAAAATGTAAACAATAACAGACTGACAGAAAATGTTTCAAATATTCACATCAACTTTCAATGGTTGTAGTTCTGTTAGAAAGCATTTTTACGGACATATGTTCATTAAACAACTTCAACTTTAAATGACTTCAATAACACGTCCCTAATGTATGGACCTCGAGTCATGGAACACTCTGTATATCAGATGTCTATGTAGATTTACATTTTTATTTAAAAAAAGTGATAGCTTTTATTAAATACAAAATAGGAAGTGGACTGCGAGAAGCAGCAGTTAATTTCCTCCTTCGCTCTTTTTTATTTCGTTCAACGCTCTCTTCATTATCTATTTTTCTATGCTGCCAGTAAGTAAAATCAATACATCTGCGGTATGAAACTCCATAAAGCTGAAGAACGAACGGCCCCGATTGAAAGCTTTCCTTCGCTCTGTTAATTTTTATGTCGCGCGAACTGCTGCATTTCCGGGCAAATAAAACTCCGCGGGGAATGTTTCAGTTTTGAACTAGAAATAAATTCATGGATCTTGAAGCCTTTGAAACATACATATTTTGAAGTCCCCTTGTGCAAGAGAAAAGACCGGCTCTCTCTTTCTCCCTCAGTTTCTCGATCATCAATCTCTCGCAACATCATATCGCGCCGACTTTACGGAGAGAAAAAAAAAGGATAATAACAACGCTACTGACGCAAACGGTGTGAAGCTAGATGAACGAGCGAGAGAAAGTAGGGCAATTTACATAGGGCGTCCGATCAAAGTTCTCTCTGAGCATCCAGCGATGGAATATCATCAGCGAAAATGGCAGCGTATGATAGAAATCCTGCGATGTCAGCAACTTTGAAAAATGTCATTTAGCCCTACAGCGTGCATTTACGTGCTCCTTTATTAGCTGCAGTGCAAATCGTCCGCGATAAGTCTAATTGCTATTCTATCGACGAAATGTCTGTGTCTTCGTATCAATGAAAGTACACGAAACCGCACCGCGATTTTCCTGTTATTTCGACGAATTTATCGTACACGCCGGGGCCTCGGGAAGCGGCGGGGGATATAATCTTCGCCCGAAACTCATTTCCAGAGATAATCCCCGGATAAGAACATTATTCTGTTGCCCTGTGCATTAAAAAGACCACCACTTGTTAAATACGTTTATTATACAAAGCGACGATAATTCGTTTTGTCACGCATGTTGTGTAATAGCGCATCGCGAACTAATTAATATATTGTAACGTAGAATTAACGCACACTGGTGATAACTCCATTAAATTTAGATATTCCCACCGTTACTAAAAGCTATCACAGATATAGTATGATTAACTGTTAATGTAATAATGTTATTTTACGAATGGTAAGGTAATATTTTAAAATGCTTTTAAAATTTCAGATAAAAATATAGATGCTTGAAAATAAATAGTAAAAAATGTAGCTTTCATAATTCTGTAATATAATCTCCTTGTCTCTTTGTAAACTATGCCGGACGTGCTGGCTCGTTTAGTTTATGGAACGAATAGTGCTTATCAGATCACAGCTGCCCGTCGTCATTATTCTTTTGTGCAATTAAACTATGCAACTGCTGCGAGCATTGTAGAGACGAGAACTGCACGTGTCGTGCGAAATTTTATTCTCAATCCAAATGCTATTTATATCGAGGTCTCTCCAAGCCAAGCTGTGAATTTTACTTATTTTTTAATAAATAAGTCGTTTTTAAAGAGACGAGTTTTTATTTCCTTTGAGATGGCGCGGGGTGTAAAAAATATAATTGCTTTTCCTGAAATGAAAGAACGATAACTCTTATCGCAGCGCTACAGCCGCCTGTACTTTAATCTTGCGCTCGCTGCGAGAAATGCATCAGCGAGACGAACGCACGCTGCGCCTCGCGCTATGCTAATCCAGCTCCAATGTCATTTTACTCTTTCGACGAAACAACAGGAACATCTTTTCGCTGAGAATAAGCTCCTAATAAACAGCGCGTTAACTACTTCTGGAAGCGAGTTAAAGTTTCACGTAACGCATTATCCGCGGATGTGTCTTATCTAGCGGAGACGATAACCGAATCCATGAGTATCGGCGCGCTTGTTACTCAACTTCGATATTGTTACACTTCCTTAACATCGCAACAGCGAAACGCACTCACCGCTTCGAAATCAATTATTTATTGCCAACTATACGGAGCGAAAGAGAGTACATAGAAAGAAGGTGAGATTGCGGAAGTGAATCAATAGTGCTCATATAGGCAAATGTAATCCATGTTATATTAACGTAATTTAAGTTCATTCCATCTGCAGCACAAGATTTATTCTAACTTTATTTTAGCGTAATTATTTCGAATTTAATTTATTTTTAATTTAATTTATACTTAACACGAAAAGCTTGTTTATCTTTCTATATACGCGGGAGTTTTGTCAAGATAATACTGCTGTGTGTATGTACATACGTCCGCTATACTGAATACTGCATTACGTGACTTCTACTTCATTCCTACTTTAGTACCAGACCAAGAATATTCTCACGTAGAACGAGGTATATGCTTTCCTGCGGCGTGACAGCCATTTGTACTATCTTTAATGAAATCTATAATATTCAATTATATTAAATTCTTTTCATGGTTTAATTCTACAAGACTTTTTAGACGTAATAAAATAATAAAATTTAATATTTACAATATTAACGTTTATTTATTAATTAGTTCTCTTTTTTATGTCAGAAGCGACAATACATTGATACATCACGTTGCCAATTTTTACATTAATGCGTATTAATCAGCGAACTCTCGCGTATTGCATCTATAAGCGCGTATTTGATTTCTTTTGTTTTTCATAGACGTTTTATTATACTCGTGCCTTTAAACAGCGAACTACCACACATTGTACTTGTGAGCTTGCGTTCAATCTCCCTCGTTTCTTTCCGCGGGCGTTACCACACGCGTCTCTTCTTCTTGTTCTTCGGGGTTGTACATTTTTACAGCTTTTACACCGATGGTGCCAAGTGGAGCGACGCGAATTTATTGCTTGACGGCAACTACGCGTCATAGAATTTCGTGTATGTGACGCGCGTCTCTATTCCTCACCGGCTACGAAAAATTCGTGTCTCGTCGACGAAGCGAGACGCATCAAGAGGTCGCATCTTTTTTTACTGTTCGTTACCTGTGCGAAAGTTCCCTAATGACGCAATCTCAAAAATATGTCATAGAAAATTGAATTTACGCTCTTTTAGAGACTATTTGAAACTGTGTACAATATATTCAGATCAAGATTCTTGACCCGCTGGAAGTTTTGAAGTCAACAAATATTTTCTAAATTTGAAACTTGACGTCGTGGTTAGATATCTATGTTCCTCAACATCCGACCTGACTATCGGGGGAACTATCGGAAAATTCACGCGAGTTGTAGCTGGAAGGAGGTACGTTCATTTTGAATCCAAATTTTCAGGCATTGTTAAGCACGTTTGACTCAGCGCCAATTGTGCATGGCGTACCTATTTGCCAACTCAAATTCAATTGCGCTATACACGTTTAGTTAAACTACCGTTAACTATTTACACGAACGGCGCAAGTCAAAGTACGAAATAATTAAATTGTTAGTGTCGTTGAAATATTGCTATTTAAAACAAACTGCATTTATTCATGCAACTATTACACACTCTCTTTTTTCTTACATCGAGTTATGTTATTAACACACACAGAAAAAGTCTTCAATCAAGACGAATATATTTAAATTAACACTATCATTGTTTCATATATAAGCAAGAAAATATTATTTTCTTAGAAGAATTTTATATTCTTGTATTTCAAGAATATTATAAATTAATTTGAATATTGTAATTGTCACATAAAGAATA
>NJRP01000405.1:23965-57851 GCA_003063835.1 Aphaenogaster floridana
TCAGATGGTCTCAGAGTCGTAAGTCGTAAGAAATTGACCAATCACAATCGAATTTGAGGAAAATAATTGACTGAGATTAGTCAATTTCTTACGACTTACGACTCTGAGACCATCTGAGACTCACATATGTAGATCCCGCATTAAAATTGAAAATGAATATGACTAGTTAAAAAATATCGATTTTCTATTCCGAATTTTTATTCGATATTTTTATATCGAGCTAGAAAAAATATCGAATATTCGATATTATCGAATTATGATGATAAACATATCTAGCGTGTACGCACGTACGCACATAGTTCGACTCGGAACATCGCTGAACACACATGTTTTTACATGCTGTGTTCACCTAACATATTTTTGAAAGTCTGACGCAATAGATAGTTTGTTGTATTCATCTGTATTCCTTAATTCTTCGTTTGACTTCACACATCTTTTTGCCATATTTTACGTCTACCGATATCTGCCAAGTCGGACCCGTGTACGGGACAGGAAATCATTAATTAAAAAAGAAGAGGCACGTACGCACATGGCATTTCGTGTTAGAAAGTATCGAAAATTTTGGCTATACATCGATATCCGTTTTGACCGTATCGAACCTTTCCCCGGAAATCGGGTGCCATTCATATAGAGAAGAAGAATCGATATCTGACGTCCAATATCGGAGCAACCGAAAGTCTTTGATATCGCGGTTTTTAAAAAAAAAGTAAGGGTGCGTTTCTACTGAGCGCGTCACGCGTCGCGTCAACCGTAGTTAACCAATCAAAACATTTCATTTTGAAATGGGATGTTTTGGATTTAAAAATGGGAAGTTTTAATTGGTTAACTACGATTAACGCAACGCGTGACGCGCTCAGTGGAAACGCACCCTAAGTAGGTAAATATATTTAAAATTATTTCAGGTTTACCAGTATACAAGACCGGCAAAGTAAAATTTTTCAAGGTATGGAATTTTTGTGGAAAGAATGGGGGGTTAAATAAATTTTCTCATATATTTTCATTGTTTAAAATTTTCACATGGCAAAAGGCTTCTATAAAGGGTCTTCAGGGCAGAAGCCTACTCCATAGAGTCCTAACCAAATACTATGTTTTTGTGATTTTCAATTCACTTAAAAATTTTAATTCAAACTTGGGGATCTGATCAAAATCCAGACGGACTAAAATTTAGAGGAGTTAAAATCCCGAAAATTTTTCGTTCAGAAAGGAAAACAAAAAAAAATCTCTGGCCGAAAGCCAATAATCCGAATCACGGTCATACAATACAACTGCCCGAACATTTAAAATTCCGAAATATCTGAAAGTGGGTGTACAGACTACAGAGTAGTATAAGGATGAGACGGGAATATAGGGAGGAGTGTAGGGAAAATCTTTTATTCACGTAACTAAGTTAATTTTCTAGATTATTAATTTTAACTGAACTTAACAAAAAAGACTAATTTACGCAAATGATACTATATCTATACTTCTGATAAACCTATAAAAATACCTAATAAAAATAACAGGTTTATCAAAAAGATGATTCATTTATATTTCCACTTTTCTTTATTTAAAATGTTTATATATGTAAACATATGTGAACAATATTATTATACAACTTAATTTAAAATATATATTTCAATACTATATTTACTATATTTGATCGATTTTTGACGTTACTTGGCGATGTCACTCGAATCTACAATTTTTTTACAGTGAAAAATACAGTCTACAATGGCAGATCAAACGATTGGCTGTATAGAAAAAGATCTAAAAGGCCTAACAAAGGAAGAAGCATATCAAATCACTCTCAATGTAGACAGTTGTTTAATTCACCCAAAAGGCAATGAACTTTTTGCAAGATATCTGAAGGAGCGTTTTCCAAATAGTTTCCAATGTTTGAATGTGTATAACATCTGTTCAAAACATCTTGCTGAAGAAGAGAATCGATCGTGAGTCTATCACAATTTATACTAATATATATATATATATATCTAATACTAATCTTACATGTTACAAAATATCTTTAAATATTTTTATAACATTCAAAACTTGAAATTTTTGGAAAGTATGTATAGCAATATGTGGCAATATTTATTAGGAAAAACAAATATATATACGTATACAAGTAAAAAAAATAATTAATATATACATATAATATATATACTAAAAATTTTTTAATTTCTCACATGTTAACAATCAACAAAATTTACAGGATTCAAGGAAATTCACTGGAAGAATCTAGAGTGCTGGAATCTTTTATTACTAAAGTAAAAACAATTAATGAGACTATTGAGTATTTGGATGTTCCTGAATTAAATTCTGATCTTATAAGGAAATTCAATGAGGCTTTCGAAAAAAGAACCAAAGAAGCATTACTCACTGTATTAGAAATCACAAAGGGAATATGTCGAGATCATTTACACAACAAACATAAAATTTTTAAAAAAATTTTGTAGCGATATAAAAAATATGTCGACTTAACATTAAGACTTTTTTTTACATTTGTTGCATTATGAGGATCTGTGATACTTATATTTATATGCGTAATTTGTATCTACAGGCTTACACATTTATTCTGAAATATATAACAGATGGTTGCTTTTTAAAAAATTATGCAATTTGCAATATGCAACTACATATTTTTTAGAAAAGCAACTATGTGTTTTCCTCGCACCAATTGATTCATCCCAGTATTCTATGCATAAAAGTATTAAGATACAGTTATCAAAAAATGAATAGTTTACAAGATATTTTACATTTCACGTCAAAAAATATATATATGCCAGAATAAAATATAAAATATCTCGTAAACGTAAACTATTGATTTTTTAATAGCTTTACCTTAATACTTTTATATGCCAAATAACTAGAGGAATTAAATCAGACAACAAAGGAAATAAATGGAGCGGTCCAAATTAGGAAGCGGTTCAAATTAGGTTACTTTCTCCTATAATCATATATAAATATATAGAATATTGTATAATATAATTGCAATTTTATTTTTGGTAACAAAAAACGCAAAAATTATTTTTCTGATTATTTTTCAATTATTCTTATTATTTTTCCTATATATACAGATACAGATTATACAAGAGAAAAAACATATGGACATATTTTATATATAATTATATATATTTATAAATATTTTTATATGAAAAATGTTTTACCGGGGATGTATGAGATGAATTGTAACCCGTTTAGGGAACAATGAATTGAAACATCTTTCTACGTCAATCAATCGCTTTGTGATATATTTATTCAGTTAAATCTTTAAAACATTTAATATTGTTTCTCATGGCGACGAAAAATATAGAAGCTCAATAAAATGATCTTGTCAACAAGAACGAGTCTTCCTTGCGTTCTATCTTTTCTTTTGTCAATTAAATCACACTACAATTGACAAATGTTGAACGTAACGCACGTAGAAAAACCTGAGGAAAACTATATCGCAATGATTAACCGAATCCGCAATATCGTTCGAAAATTAGAAGGAAGCTTGAAGTGTTCACGGGATTTAGAAGCTGCCCGATTTCTGCGATATTCCACCTTAAAGTCTCGCGATAAAATTTTGACGAACGATCTGAGGAAGATCAAAACGCGAAATAAACAGATGTTAAGTGAGTAAAACTTCTATTTGATGCCACTCATTTAACTCGTAATTTGTTCAGAAGATCGTTCTTTAGATTTATTTCGACAAAGTGTCACGGATGTTCAGCTGGGCTCTCTCGACATATTGCCGGAAACTCTGAGGAGACAAGTACAGAAAACATGGCACCAGAAGTAATTCCGTCTATTATTATGCCATTGACGATTTACACGTTTACACATCGCGTTTTCACGCGTTAAATTTCAGATACGACGCTTTATTATCTCAGAATGAGCAATTAAAGAAACAAATTATCGTCATAGACTGCGCGATGAAACAGAAACAGAAAGAGGTATGCTTGAAACTTTATTCGTCACTATAAATAGGATTACAATGGGTGCTTTCCATTTAGTGACACAAGTCGACACACATGTCGTTTTATCTTTCTTAGCATTCAATGAGTAAAAGACAGAACAACACTGATGTCAACTTCTGTCACTAAGGCCCAGTTCCACAATCTCCAGTTAACTTAACCGGCCGGTTATTCCATTGGAATTAACCAATCGCATTTGTCGTTAAGCAAAATTAACAAATGCAATAAATGAAAAGCACCCAATATCGCGGATGCAAAATATATATATATATATATATATAAAACAAATAATTTTTTGCGATATGCTACATATTTTTAATATTTAGAATATTAATTGAATAAAATTAATCATCAAATTAATTAAATTTTCGTGTTTCATAATTCGTAACTCGTAAATCACGTAATGCTTGTTATTCTCTCGGATATTTCTTATTGATTCTAATTCTGCACTGATAAGTGTTCTATATATTGTAGATCGATATCTTGCGACAGAGATTACTCATCGCAGAGAACATCATAAAGTCTACGAGAAATACTGAAAAGATTTGCAGAAAATGCTGGATTTTGACGAATAAAACTTAAAATATATATGCCAGACAGATGCTTAAAATCGAAAAACATTAACGTTAACTGTTGTTCCTAAAAATAAAATGAAATTCTTGAATGAAATAAAATGTATTTCTGTTTGTGAGAATCGTTTGAGTAATAAATGAATGCGTGTAGCGAAGAGAAATATAGTAACGCTTAGCTGAGGCAATTACAGTGTTGCGCTTAAATAATTTGAAATAATCTAGATACAGATTAGATAAGACATACACGCATGTATCTCAGATAAGATAAAGATAATTTTGGTTTGAGTATATTTAGATAAAAGATGAATTAGTTAAGTGTTTTATCTAGATACTTTTAAGATAATATTTTAAACAATTTAGGATATATGAAAATAATATACTCGAGACAACTACAGAAAATAGGCGTATATATTTAATATTAATACGTTATAGGGTGTTTAGTTTTAATCGCCCCAGGCAAATATCTCGAAAAATATAAAAGATACGGAAAAACGTTTCAGACAAAAGTTGTATGGTCTAAAGGGGGGACATATGATTCCGATGTGAGTAATGTCGTAGATGTCGTTTTCAAAAAATTTTAAAGGCAACTAATTTCTTAAATGGAACTTAATTTTTTTTTAGATAGAAGTTTAGATAGATCTTGTCAAGACGTTTTCAAAACACCCCCAAAAATTGTCTCTTGCATAAGCCGTTCCGGAGATATGAAACTTCAAAGTTTACAATATTTTGACATAAAATATAAAATATCTCGTAAACTATTCATTTTTTGATAACTGTACCTTGAAATTTTTATGTGTAGAATAGTGGGATGAATCAATTGATGTAAGGAAAATACATGGTTGCTTTTAAAAAAAATTATGCAATTTGCAATATGCAATTACATTTTTTTTTAATTATCTCAAGAAATTTCAAATGTTTTATTATGTAAGACCACATCGGCCTCCAAGTTTACGTAAAAAAAAAATAAAAACTGTAAGCACGATATGTTGCAAAGATCGAAAAAGTTAAATTTCGGTTAAAACTCAATGTATTTTAAATGGGAATTTTCAAAGTCGATGCGGGAACCCTTAGACTCATCATATTATGTTCTACTTAGGATTAAAATTTTTCTTTTTTTACCGACTAAAAAGTTAGTGGGGGTTCCATAAGAATTTTAAAAATTGCATTCAATGCGTACTGATTACATTATCTTAGATAATTTTAGATAAAATATACTACTTTTCTTGTCTGAGATACAGATAAAGATGCCACATACTTTAATTATATAGATAAAAGATAAAATAAACAATAATCGCATCTAGATGAAAATCTAGATAATTTTATCCTGATAACGGAAAACACTGGTCAGGCAAATATTGTATCGGAAAAAAATAAGACAATTAAGGGATTTGGTTATAATCTGATTGCGATCGGCGAAAGATCTGTGGCTTCCCTGTATGGATAACAGACTCGCCGGCGCCGGCGGCATATGTTCCCAGAAGCGAGTAAGATAAGAACGAGATTTCTTAAGTAAGTCAATGTATATGTATTAATCCAACATTAATCTAATCAAATTGACAGGTTGACTTGAAATTACGTATGTTATTTAAACATATTTCTTTAAAAAAGTGTTTTTCAGATATGTGTAACGGTGAAATTTTATTGAATTTAGGAAATTAAATTGAAGTTACTTCGGATTTTCATATCGGCGGAACCGATAAAAATTGACTAAGAAAGGGAGAATTTAGAGTTAATCGACGATTTTCTTAGACAAGAAATGCAGCCAGATGGATCAAACTCGATTATTTTACATGGAATTACACGTCGGAGATTATGGAAACTATTGGGAACTGTTTGCATCTTCCTGTTCACTCCGTTCATCATGATCACTCTGATCCTTTTATACATCTACCGTCGTTCGGTCGAGATCGTGTTAAGAATCCAGTTGAGGAATAAGTTCGCCGGTCTTTTGAAGGGCACGGATTGTGTATGGGCCATTGAAGACGCCATTTCTCTATCCGTTATCAATATCTTGATGATATTGGAGAAGATCGCGCAGAATTCAAACGCGATCTTCCTGGAAGATTTCAGGAATCTGATAAATGATCGCATTGTTGCGAAGGCCGCTGGCACGACGCTCGAGAAACTGCTCTATCTTCGAAGTCGGAAGTTTGGCTATTATTTTTGGGAGAGAAGCGAGGCGGTAGATCTGAAAGACAGGATCAGATGGCTGGAGTGTGTGGACGCTAACTGCAATGGGTCATGCGAGGATATCTCCAGCGAATCCTTCAGGAAGACTTTGGAAAACGTATGCAACAAACCGTTGCCCAATGATCATAAGGCCGCGTGGGAGATTCTCGTCGGAAGACGCTGTCCGAAGTCCAGATCTCATGTCGAAGAGGACCGTTTGTTCCCCGAGAAGTGCTTCAATACCGACAACCGGAAGATTCCCATGTTATTTCGCGTTCATCATTCCCTGGGCGACGGGGTGGCTCTTCTGGGCCTATTACTCAAAACGATCGCCGAGGAGGACGAAACAAAAGAGACGAGAGTAAAGATCAAGAGTACCACCTTGTCAGGCGAGACTGGAGAACGTTTCAAAGAGATCGTCCCAGCATTGCGCAATTCGGAGAGGAACTTCCAGAATGGAACGGATGTTGTGCGATTCTATGAGAAGAATATCCTTGCCGCATCAATGCCTTTTACTTACGTAACGTTCTCACGAGTTGTGCAAGACCTACGAGACCATTTCCGTGCGTCGTTGAAGTTTTCTAATAATGTAACGATCGAATCATTGAAACAGCAAGCGAAAATATCGATCGATCGTACGTGGTTGAGTTTCAAAGTTATCGTACTGAAACAAGTGTACGGTAGAATTAAAGAAGTCACGCGATTAATGATGATTTTACTTTCTTCCCCGAAATTCTTCATTCGACAAGCTGTTCGTAGCATGGACGAAAAGTACGTAACAAATTCTTTGTGCATTTAATATTTAATTCATCCTGTTAAAAATAGATGAATTAACATGTGACAGATCAATTTTTCTTTGTCAAACCGAATGCCTAATCTTCGGGAAATAGTAAATGCAAGGGAATAGAAAGATGTGTAAAATCTCTAAATTAAAAATCTCTGATTTCAGAGATTAGAACTTCATGATTTCACGAAAAGCAAATTTTTATCAGCTCTGTTTAACGTATCTGTATTTATATATGAAATTTTAAAGAAGTTATATAATATTTGTTATAATAAAATATGTACGTTTTTACAGCGCTCTGCACGGTCCATCCCAAACGGGTGAAAAGATAGTATCCTACTGGTTAGAGAAGGATGTGACAAACAATAAATCGCAGAATCTTTTGACGAAAATCCGCGAGATAAGAAAAAACACAGGTGCCAAATTTGAAGATATAATATTGGCAGCTTTCTCTGCCAGTATACACAAATATCATTTACGCGTAAGTAAAGCTATTGTGTAAAACTTTCAAGCTACAAATAAGTCTAAAATACGTTTAAATAATATCTAGAAAATTGTGATAGGTTTTTTAGAAGTGATATTGTATTGATCTTTGAGAATTCTTTAATTCAAACATGTGTTTTTCTTGCAGATCAACGAACCAGTGCCCGATGCATTAACGACTATCTTGCCGATAAGAATGGCAATGCCTGATGAAAATTTAACGTTGGATAACAAGTTTTCAGTTGCTCTCCTGCGGATTTGTATTTCTAATGCGAACGGACAAACAATCGTCGAGCCAAATCGGGATTCTCAATTTTTTAAGCGTCTCCAAGATATCACAAGAGCAAATAACGAGCTCAGAAAGAGTTCAGACATCTTGCTTAATTTTTGGCTCATGAAGTATCTGTCGGCGCTATTGCCGGTGAAAATTTTAAAGGCTTTTCTTTTAAGTCACAGCACGATGGCGTTTAGCAATATGTGTGGGCCAGAAAAAGTTCGTATCTTGAACAATTCCTTGAGCAACATTGCCTTCTGGATACCAAACAAGTATCGTATCGTCACTATCTTTTTTTATTAACAAATAAAACCTTTGTGTATTGTAGCAATATTTAGATATATCATGATTCGTTTGCAGAAGTACTACCGCTCTTGGTTTTTCTCTGTTAAGTTACGGAGGCAATTTACATCTGTCTTTAATGGCTGATAAATCAATCGTAAAGGATGAGAGATCTTTTATGGAAATTTTAGAAAATACTGTACATGAAATATATACTGCTTATAATAATATTATACTGATGCGCTTGTTGAAGTCAGATTTTCCAATAGAAACACCCACGGAATAGGTATGCAAAATGAGAATTTTTTAAATTATTCCTACATTTTGAATAAGGATATATTTAAGACCGACACGACTGGCAATCTTTATTTAATATTAAATGTACAGTATATGCAACGTTTCAACCATTGTATGTGGTCCTTATCAAGCTTGAATCTAAGGACCACATACAAATGGTTGAAACGTCGCATATACTGTACATTTAATATTAAATAAAGATTGCCAGTTGTGTCGGTCTTAAATATATCCTTATTGTTAATCATCACTGGCGGTGTAAAACATTACTCTGTCCTACATTTTGTTTATATAGTAATAAAATGTTCAATAATAATTATATAATAATATAATTATTCGTATTTCCAAATATTTGTATTTACAAAAGGAATCTCATGTATTTTCAGGCATCGGCGTGTTTTAAAAAAGGAGTATAAGCAGCTGAAATATTTTACTTCTTTTATATAATGCTTTTAATATGAATGCATCTATGCTAACAATAAGTATAAATTACTGCATTTATTAAGTAACATAGGTTTTTTTACAGAATCATTGAAATATTAATGATTTAATCTTTTCTATGAATTTGTTTAAAACTGTATTTCATAAATTAAGCATTTCAAACTACAACATTTTATATATAAATGTATTATGCTTGTTATTATTATTTTTATGTTTTATAATTATTTTTATATTAGATAATTTAGTATTGTGTAATCTTTAATTTTATTATAATCTTATGTTTAATATTTATATATAAATTATATATCTTGTGATTAGCAGTATTACACCTCGATAACAAAGCTTTTCAGTTTTAAGTAACAATAAAGTTGTCACAACACACATTTTAAGTAGGTATCAAGTTATATGTGATTCAAAATTATACATTTTATAAAAATATTTCGTAGATATGTAATTTCAGCTACATTTTGTTTAAATTAAATAAGTTTACAACATTCAGTATTATTTCTCCAAATGCATTCAACGTGTAAATAATACATTTATCTAAATATAGATTCAAATTCGGGGTATGGAAAATAAATGGTAGTCGCAATCGCTTATTACTGGTTGTGAAACGTTCCCGCCTCTAACGGCTGGCGTTCCCCATCAATAGTAGGGACACTAGGCGGATGAAATGTGGGAAATAACTGCAGTGAAATTAATACAATATACAGTGGAATGATGTGTGCAATAACATATATCTTATGTGCACAAAAAAATTTGTTTTAAATATTGAGAAATAATGTAAAATAAGTAAATTAATAACAGTCATTCTTTTTTCCCAGTAACTTGAAATTTTTTAATGTGAGATTTATTTGGAAGCAAATGTTTGACTTTCAATGACTTTTTATTACTATACAGATACAATAAGTAATATATGTTCTCTGCATGTTTACAGCGTTTACTCCATTTGTGTATAACTATACAACGTATTTACATTAAAGTCTTTAAATTACACTTAACTCTTTGGTACAATCAAATGTTCTGATGGATTGATTACGTACAAGGTGCACAATTCAAATTACACAGAACAGACTTGCAACATTTTCTTACAGTTCATCAATCAGCATCACTCCGTCAACTCGGCACGAATAGCTTCAGGATCGTCAACAGTCTTGCTTTCGTTGCACCGACATCTCAGAAGACGCGACTGCCATCCACTCGTTGGTCGTCGATTGGAACCACGTCAAGCCTAACGAATATCTACCGTTGAGATTGGCATGCTGGCAGTGACTGAACCACCATCCGCCCCGATAGTTGGCCGCGCAGTCGGTAGTGCTGATGTCCATGTCGCGATCCTTAGCACTGAATGCCATACTGTCCTGATAGGATAACGCATCGGTTGCGTTGCCCGAATAACCGGATACGTGGAGCCGATAACCCGTCTCCTCGGAGTCGACCGTGAAATGCTCGTACTCAGCGCGCCAGTACACGCCGTAAGTGTCTGTCAGATCGACTCGCAATCTGCTGCAGTTGTCGCGAGTGAGTCGATGCAACGCCTCGTTGCCGATCCAAAACTCGCTGACCGGTGAACCGAAACCGACCGAGTACTCGTTCCAGGTGCGATCAAAGTCAACCGCGCCGTCAATTCTGCGGGCCACGACAATCCAGCCGGCGCGGCAGGAAGCCAGCAAAGGTGCTCCGGGACCAGGTGCCAGCAAAGTCAAACCGTCGCGCTCCTCGCAATTTCCCGGCAGGGAATCTACCATGAGACGGTACTGATCCTCCACCTGTTCTAGCTCGTGCGTGACGTTCACCGCCTTGGCCAGATTCCGAGAAAGATCCAATCGGCTGAGAGTCTCGTTCAAGGCGTCCAAACTTTTCCGCTGCACGTCGCTCTTCTCCTGCAACTGCGACGCGCTCACGCTCAACGCCTGAACTGCCCGTCGAAGATTGCTGAGCTCCTCCCTGGTCAGCGACAGCTCGGCCGCCTTTCGCGCCGCGTTTATTTCCAGCTTCGCCAGCTCTCGCTTCACTTCGGAGCGGTTGGTATAAACGGCTTCCTCGAGCAGATGAACTGAGTCGTACAGTCGCACCACTGATTCGTCCAGCTCGTTCATCGACACCAAATCCCGGCTGGCATTGGACACCCTCTTCGAGAGTTCCGCTTGCGCCAGCTCGAGGTTCCTCATCCGTTCCTCGAGATACTCGCGGTCCTCGTACACCACTCGCTTCTCCACCATCGCTCGTTTCCGCGCTACCACGGAGATCTTTCGCTCGACGTTACGTAGACGTTCTTCGAAGCGAGCGCGATGAGCCAGGGCGCGGAAGTAGCTGTGTCTTCGGGCTGACGCAATCTCATGCGATCCGCTCACCTCATTGCGAAAGACATCGGCTTTGTTGCGATGTTCCGGTCTCTGCGGATTCTGCCGCTGATCGGGAAGTGTGGACTCGCATTTCAGGGACTTCAGCTCGATCTGCACCGTGCTTAACTGCAATAAATAAAAAAGTCAAGTTTTACATTTTGTACACATCAAACGAATGTTGACTCGTGATTACTCTCTTAACGTCTCTCTATGACTGATCTTTAAAAACAAGACATAGTGGTCAAAATCATTCTTTAAAGTAAACAAATAATTTCGAAAAAAGTGATTAGTGAAACTAGTTTTGAAGTTACTTAGTAATCCGTGATCTCATGAATCGCTTCGTTCCACAAAACAAATTTTCTCCGATTCTCTTTAATCCATCGACTTTTTACAGGCGGTCCTTGATTACGTGGTATGCGTGACTGCACGTGTGTAATACACACGCGCTTGTGGAATGCGTGAGAGTAGGGCCAACAGCTGTCGACTCGTGTGGCTGCGATCGCCAGCGTGTGTCAAATACCACAGACGGTAAGGATCGCCGATCGAAACTTGTACGCGGTATCAAAAACAAAAATGTATAAACGCGCGCAGATGCATGGTCATAGAATTTCTCTCGTGCACTAGGGAAAAATTCAAGATTATAGATTATTTATATATATATATATATATATATATATTTATATATATATATATATATATATATATATATATACAGCCATGGACAAAATTATATATTAAGCACCTTACTTATTTAACTATTCCTTCCAATTTTTAAGTAAATTAGAAAAGGAATAGTTAAATAGAAAAAAGAAAAAACAAGAGTGCCTAATAATTTTGTCCATGGCTGTATATATCATCTCATATATTATTTTTAATCTCTAAAAAATCTTTCCTCAAAAAGAAAAAAATATATGCCAAGTACATAAAACGCATCTAAAAGTGTATGCAATAAAAGTTTTAAAAAATGTCGATTAATTTTAAGACAGCCTCTAATTTTAAACATTAGAACCTAGAAACTTATTCAAAAATTAATTTTTAAAAATAAATATGAAATCAATAAGACTAGCCAAGTATTTTATAATGTATTAGCTTATTATTTTAATGTTATATAATTTCGTATGTTATTTCTGATGTTATTTTACATAAGTAAATTAGTGAATACTGTTTTCCATTATCGTCGTCTCTTTTTCTGAAATATTTAAAAAATCCAATACTTTATGTCATCGCAAAGTAATTTCGTAGAAAACTGCACGAGATAAAATTTAATTTATAATCACATCTCTATTCCGCCCAATGACCCACTTAGCTTTCATTCTTCACAGATCTTATTCTGAAATTTTATTGTATTTGACTTCTTATGACGATTGAGAGTTGAAGGTAGAAGCGCAAAGGGCGGCAAGTATTTAAGAGGAGGGAGGAGAGGTAGGCCGGTGGGCCCGAGGGGCATATGCGTGCGGCCCAAAGGAAAGGCCCGTTGCGCGGGCGAGACGGGTGGAAGGGAAGAGGAGGTGGTGGAGGCTTGAGAAGCAGCTGCCAAGCGGCAAAACGAGAAACAGGAACCAAGCAGCTGGCCGCCCCGTGCAAGGCGCAGGTGCACCGACCATACATCCCCCTTTCTTCTTCCTGCCGTAAATACTAAATGGTAGCGGCAGCCGTTATCTACACGGACGCCCGTTGTCCGCGCGCGAGCAACCGCATGCCAGGCCCTTCGGCGTGTATACGTATACCACGAAATCGATCTCGAGCCATTGTGGGCGAAAAAAATCGGCCGTGGTCATTGAGCGGCACGCGCGCGTCTAGGAATCCCGGTAGATTCGTCGGCGGCGGTATTGAAGAACATACCTACGTAATATATATCATTGCGTAGGATTATTTTTGTAGGATTATTTGTATATATTATTCTTTTGTAGATTTTATATACATCCATGTGTAAAAGAGGAGAGAATCTGACTCGAGCAACGCTTAATTATCTTAAACATCTGACGATTTATATATAAGCAGTGAATTATAATATTATCAGTTAAAGTAAAATATTGCAAAAAAACTAAGAAATTTATACTCAAATACAAATTTTATTCTTAGAAAGAGCAATCGAGAAATGAAAGATTGATCCGTTGCTCCAAAATAAAGAATATTCTTTGTGCAATAAGTAAATCTCTCTCCTCTCATTCCACGCCTGGTTTAACTGCGTCGCAAATTGGTACCACCTGCCTATCGTCGTCTGTTTTTTTTCCTCTGGTATCAGCCTTATTCTCTAACATCTGCGAGAAAAAGACAGCTCACCTGACTACTGACATCCGCGCAGGAGCGGGACAGGAGGCTGGCGCGTTCCTTGGTCGCGGCGATGTCGAGCCTGATGGTACCAAGGGTGGCCTCGATCTTCGTGATCCTCCCGCCGAGATCGCGTATGCTCCTGCCGACCTCGGCGACGTCGCCCCTCAGTAGGGTCAGCTCGCTCCTCATCCTCGAGCGCTCGGCGAGCTCCTCGCTGGCGTTCCGCGTCCTGAGCACCTCGGCGACCTCGCTCTGCAGCTCCGTCACGGCACTGCCTAACCATCGCACCCTCAATCGCTCGTTCTTCGCCTCGTTGCCGCTTCCGCCGCGAAGAGCGTTCACTTCCTTCCTGCACGTGCGAGGGGATACGATTATAATGCGTTTTTGCGGTGCCCAAAGAAAAGAATCATTAAAATAACCATATCTTTTCTAAGACCGTGCACTTTTGCACTCTTTTAAAACAATGGTAAATCTATATTTTCATTACTATTTTCTCTTATATTATCAGAATAACTTTATATATGAACATGGGCGCCCTTACAACTTTTTTCAAGGGGGGGCAGAGTGTAAAACTTAGGGTTGCCAAACGAATGTTTCTTCAAATAATATTTTTTAAAGAAATATTTATGCAGATTTTTATTTTTAATTGTATAAATTTTAAACAAAAAATTATCTGGTTGTCAATAAAATCATTCTAAATTGAAAAAATTAAAATCCAGGGGGGGGGGCATATGCCCTTCCTTGCCCACCCTCATGGGCGTCCCTGTATATGAAGACCCGGGGGGAAAAACAAGGAATGTCAGTTTTATTAAAAATGAGATATGGTCGTTTTTTGTAGCGTTTAAGAGATACTACAAACTAATGTACATCTTTTAAATATTTAAAAAGTAAGATTAAAAACTGTATTATAATCAATGAAAAAATGAAGGTAGAACATTCGAGTATAACAAAGGGAAATAAGAAACTTTAAAATTCATTTTACTCAAAAAGTATAAAACTGACTTCCCCTCGGGTCTTCATATAAGGTAATTGCGAGGAAGACGCCAAACATTTTGTATTTAATTTATAAAAAGAAAAATATATATATTTCGATTAATTCACAAATAAATGTATTTGTTATTTAAAGAATACACAGGATTAGAAAACACTATGAAATGAACATAAAATAGTAGTTAATTTATAAACTTATAAACGAATTCTGAATCATGATTGCTTGGCATCTTACTCCATTTAGCATTTTCCCTTAATTATCTTATGTTAAATCATATTGTCATTGTAACAGAGAGAGAACATCTGCTCATCTAAATTCAGATAGATTTTACTATTAAATTTTAATAATTTTTATATAGAAACACACAGAAAATTGTACAATGTTCTGGCCTTTGTAAAAAACTGGCCTGACAGAAACCTTAGACCTCAATTAACTTATAAGGCTTCTCGTGCATCGGCCGATACCGATAATTATGCACTTGGTGAATTCTAATATAATACACATATATCACCGCATGCAGAAAAAGAATGCAGCAAATTGCATCTTACCTCAGTTGCTTCACCTCGTTCCTAAGGACGATGAGTTCTGTATTCTTCTCCATTGCCTGTTTCAGACTCTCCTCCAGGGCATTATAATCCTCCTGTCGATGGTCCAATAGTGCGCTCACCTGCTCCTGCAGTAGCTTGATCGTACTATTGAGATCCTCGTCCGCGCGTGTGCCGGCAATCAACGCAGCGATAATCGCTGATAACAGCAACAGTAGGTTCGCCATATCCGCCGATCTCTCGAGTATCTTCAGTCAAGATCGTCGGACTTCTATACCTCGCAATTCATATATTCTCCTTCGGGGAAATATATTTCCTTTTATTTTACAAATCCTCGGGCTCTTGTACTCGGTGATCAACAGATCTTTATTTTCAGATTTGATTTTTTCTAAATCTTCGCATCTTCAAATTCTCGAAGATTCTCGTCGAGATCTCAAGTTTGAATTTTCTCAACGAGAACCTTTTACGACACCTTATTTAGTACGATTGATGAGCGAATTTATCGTAATTTTTAACGTGATTTGTACGCGATTTAACTCAATGGTGAGATCGTTCAGTTGAGGAATCACGTGCGGAGCGGGGATTGTCGCAGTGTGTGCTTGACCGCCTTTCGAGAGCCTACTGGCGCGGCCGAAACGGTGTACGAGTTTTATATCGGCCCTTGGACAAAGGTCCGCTCGGACCCGGTGTGGAGCAGGTGTTCGGCAACACCAGGCCCTCGTCAGGTATATATTGTCTCGCGCGCCGCCGTCCGTATCCCCACATGCCTCTGCTACGCACTCCCTACCCACTCATACCCCGAGATAAGTACGAGATCGTAATAGATACGTCGTATAAGATCGTGATATGATAAATGCGCGAGTACAGGGTGCTGGGGTAATAAGCGCGTCTGGCGAACGGGGCGAGATTTTCGGTCGAAATTTTTTTCCCCAGTAAAAATTTGATTTGAGCTAAACTATATACGGATCTTTCTGTGAATTTTGAAACTTTATTTTCGTTTACATTCATTTCCATAAATGTAGATTAATTTTAATCTCGGTTTAACTTACTCTTATAAAGAGTAATGGCCATTTCTACCAATGCAGATTAACTTTAATCTCAGTTTAACTTACTCTTTATCCTTTTCTAATTCTTAGAACTAGAAAAAGATGAAGAGTGAATTAAACTGAGATTAAAGTTAATCTGCATTGGTAGAAATGGCCATAAGTTAAACAAGAACTAGAAAAAAATAAAGAGTAAGTTAACCCTTTGAAGCATGGTGGATCCCACAATCCCACCTTTTTTTCTTCATTTTTAATTATTTAAACTATGTTTTTGATCTTTTCATCCAGATTTTTTGTATTTTTAAGATCTATAAGATGTTATATAACAAACAAATAAAAAATGTAAAGAATCAAATTTTGTTAGCTGTAACAATGCTATAAATAAACAAATTGTGAAAAATTGCATATTTTTCAGAAAAAAATGTGTTTTACAGTGATCTATAAGTAATATCGTCATAAAACTTGCGTACTTTAGGTTTTTGTGGTCGCTGATTACGAATTTGAGGTCAAAATTCAAAAATAAAAAATGGCGAATCCAAAATGGCGGGCCTGAATTGCGAAAATTTAACCAATTTGCGTGTAATTGGATCCGCCATTTTGAATTTCTGAATTTCGACCTCAGATTCGTAATCAGCAATCTAAAAAACTTATAAGTACATAGGTTGCTGTAAATTAACAATAAAGAAAAATCTGTGCTTCAAAGGATTAAACAAGAACTAGAAAAAAATAAAGGGTAAGTTAAACCGAGGTTAAAATTAATCTACATTGGTGGAAACGGACGTTAGTATATTTTAATTAATATCTCTCCAGATAAGATTCTGTAAAATTAAGATCTATCTAAGACTGGATGGATAAAACTAATTCTTAGAATTATATATATAGAAAAAGATAAAGAGTAAGTTAAACCGAGATTAAAATTAATCTACATTGGTGGAAACGGACGTTAATATTTTAATAAATATCTCTCCGGGTAAGATTCTGTAAAATTAAAATCTCTATCTAAAAGACCAGATGGATAAAACTTTATTTGTTTGCGATTTGCAGAACGAGTTTAAGCGCAAATCGCAGGAATGTATTATATAGATGTATTACGGGCATTTTAAATGGATATGGATTTTTGTTGCGCCTAAATTGGAAAAAAGCGAACGACCAGTCCGACATCGGGTAAAATTAATAATTTATTGAAAACAATATCCAACCTGTTGGAGTCTACCGTCTATATATTTACGGATATGGTAACGCGTTAGTAGATTAATAAACTGGGGTGATGGAGGTATGGCTACGTGTCTATGTGTTTGGATTCTTTTGTATGACAAAATGTTGGATATAACACGGAAATTCCCACGCACGCACAGACGCGTGTGAAAATAACGTTCTCCCGCTAAATACAACGTCATTCGTTCCCGAATAACGCTTATACGATTCTCACGATATCTCTTCGAAATCGATGCTAACGATGCTAACTTTATCGGATATTCCATGAGTAATAATATGGCAGAAGATGGCACCGAGCTAATTATTCCTGTAAAGGCGAATAATCGATTCAACGAGCGCGATAGATTCGATTAGATATAACAGAGAGCTTTTGCAATATCGTGTTTTGAATATGTTAAACGCTAAAAATCACGTGCACAATGCTGCAACGGAAGGAACTCAATATGATTTATTTGCAGCCTTTGCGAAATATACTTGTACCAAACGCGCGAGTTTAGCGTTTACGGTGTCCAAAGTACGATATTGCAAAAACTCGCTAACAATCGCGGGTTAGAGTGAAGGGTGAATTGGATTAAAATTAAAAACTTGCACTATAGAAACACCATACAGGAATAGAAAACAATAGATACTAAAGGAATCTCCAAAAGACACGGAAGTGAGTGGAAGCGAACTGGCGAGGGAGTTTTCATCCTAATCCGATTCACCCTGCAATTCCGGCCAGCCCCATTACAATACACATTATGTAAATAATTTACCGCTTACTATTTCGCGGCACCGAACTCGCGTTAATTCGCGTCTGCTCTACGTTGCAAATCTAGGCAATAATGCACTTAAATGCTGCTTTCAAGGGGGGGGGGGGCGTAGCTACGGCTCTTAAACATCTTATGCTCAAAAACAAAACATGGAATTCCTATTCATAATCAACAATTAAGTTGAATCTCAAAACGCGTAAACAAAAAAAAATTTCAACGAGAAAAAGATTAAAAAGCGAACGCAAAAGCTCCTTCTTTTTGTTATCATATTGCTACGTCCCTGGTTGGGGCATTTCGTATGCCTAACACGTGCCAGTCGCGTGTCCCCAATAAATTCTCTAAAGAATCATGTCACTTGAACGCATCTCGGCGTTCAGCATCTGCTACTCTGTAACAAGTACTACATACTTAGCACATACTACGGAAGTTAATCCGCGATTACACAGCCAGAGAGTCAAAACTTAATTTCGTGCAATGTGCGTACGTAACGCTAATTGGATTCCTCCTTAAGTCTGGGCAGATCCGTACGTGCCGGTCGGCGGCCGGTAGAGTCTGGGGAGCGTCAGAATCTGCAAGCTGTTGAACGCATACTTGCGCACACCGATGTTCTTCCATGTGTTTTCCCGGCGACAGCCCTCGCTAAAACAGACGGAAGCGACGCGTTCATCGGGCAATTCGCAATTTACGAGACGTTCCCGATAATATAAAAAGAGATTTAAAACATATTTGATTTTTTGAAAGATAGATATAATTTTCAGAATTATTCACGGCACAACATATTACTTCAGGGTGTTTACTCAAATCATTTTAAAAAATTCCCTGAGAATTCCCGGATTTTTCAGGTATTTTTATTAAAAATTCTAGGTAAGATTAGAGAATTTTTAAATGCAATTTTGAAATGAATTTATTTTATTATATGCCCTTTTTAACATTTCTTTCTTTTATAGTCTCCCACGAGATTATACCTATCCTTTTCTACAATTGAAGCCGCAAAACCTATGATATATGAAAGGCTCACTATAATATAATAACAGTGAACTCTTTTCTGTATAGTCTTGTACTGTTACCCTGATTAAAAAAAAAAAAAATTCGCGAATCACACGAGAATGTACATGAATACGCGGATGTGTATACCAAATTCATTGCTAACCAATGTCGACATTCTGCGTTCAAAAAAATTTAAAAAAAAAATTAAAAAACAATTTTTTCAGAAAGAGACAGAATTTAAATTTAATAGTAAAATTTCAAAAATTTCCTTAAGTGCTCATAAAATTTCATGAAGATTCCCTGATTTTCAAGGGTAAAAAAGAAATCCCCTGAAAATTCCAGGTTTTCCCAGGTAGTAAACACCCTGTACTTAATTCCTTGCGAGAGTGGAAACCATTCTTAAAAATATGATTATTGCTATTGATTAATTTAGACTCAAAGTACCCAAATATCTTTCTCTTTCTCTTCCTTTTGCACTTACCTTCGCATACAGTCGAGAGCTCTCATATATTCGTGTTCAGCCAGATGATATTCCGACGACAATATATTGACTTGTTCAAGAGTGATCGACATACCGGTCCGATCTTTCGCGCTTTTGCAGCTGGTGAATCTTAAACCGCGCATTCTTCGGCATATTTGTGAGGATAATTGCAAGATTTCTACGTTCTTATTGACTTTTTCTTGCACACACGTCTTTAAATTGACCATCATGTCCGATAATGTGTGGCCCAGAATTGACCTAGCGGCAACTGAAATAAAAAAATGTATCAATTTTAAAATCTATCAACAAGAAAAATATCTAAACAGTACAAAAGTCTAAAAGGCGTTCAAAAAAAATATCTGATAGATTAAATATCTTAAGCATTAGATTCTAAATTTTCTTCAACAATACTTCTTAAATTCTTTGTATCTTTATAGTAAGTTTAGTTAGTTCTATACTCACAACGCGTAGATGTAGGTTCCGTCGGTAGATTTAGCTTCTTAAATCTCAAATAATATTCGTTCAATCTATCAAAGTTGTCCATATTACTTTTCTCCTGTGGCTTCGTGGTGCCGAGACTCTCAGCTAAAGAAGCCATCTCGTTGATAATACGTTGAAGAATACCGGGGTCACGTTGAACGACAATGTTTGTCTCGAGGAGGGCACTAATGGCAAGAGTGAGTAAATGGCGTCCGGAACCGGAAGTATCACCGTCAGCGCACTCCGCGATCCTACTACACGCGGCAGAGGAAGCTGGAACGCATTAGACTTTCCTTCGACTCTGCAAGAATAACATTCGTTTAGATAAAAAGTTTCTTTTTAACGTAACTCAACAAAAAAATGTTATAAATAAAACTGTCTACCTGGGTTGAATGCCACATCTGGACAGAGTGAATGTAACGATATGCGTGTCTTCGACCACTACAGCCATATCGCCCCACATGTCTATCTCATCTCCGTAATAGCTAAGAAGGCCTTCGAAGGAGACCAATGGTCCCAGAGTTGTGAGTATTAGCAGAAACATCGGGTCGGGCCGTTGGCACCATAGTTTCGCCATTATGCCGGTTACTAAGGCAGTTAGCTGCAATTTTATGGAATTATTTCTAGATGTTCTCACATATCTTTCCCATCAAATTGAATATGAGAAACTTACCGCTTGACTGAAGCAAACGTCTCGTCTATACCGGACGTTGCACGCGCGCTGTGCCGTTTTCGGGTCTTCCTGTACGCGAAATACAGAGTGCGTCAATCTGGCAGTTTTCAGCAGACCGTCCATGGCTTGCCGCAGCTTCTTCATGCTCGGCCTGAGCTCGCTCGTCCAATCGACGATCGACGCGAAGTCTAGGCCCTCGGTAAACTTGTTCCTCTGTCCCGAATTACTTTTGATCACGCGCGTCATCGAATCGACTGCTTGGCACACTTCATTGGAAGACGAGTTACAATAAGTATCGGTTATCCCTAACAATGCATTACGTTGTAGATTTTTACTACGTTTTATATAAAGAATATCACATACCTAATATATATAAACCTCTCTTACCTTCCTTTGCCTTGGATAATGCCGGTTTTTCCAATCCCGGGCTGGACTGCTGCCGCTCGCTCGACTCCTCCAGTAATTTGTTCGACTCCTCGCATTTGATACCGTTCTTCGGCTGAATCGTAACGACTTCAACGTTGTGCCGATTGCTTGGCAAGCAACCCTTCAAACTCTGCGACCTACCCAGACTACCTTTGCTACGTAATCGTACGGCTGGACTGCTGCATCTACCGCAGAGAAACTTCACCTTCGACACGAGGCACATGACACTTGCCTCAATATTCAACTGAGTGAGATCCCATGGTTCCGGTTCGTCCGTAGGTTTGTAATAATTTGCGGACGGTGAATTGCACATCTTCTGGGTGTCCAGGAAACGCTTGCAGGGATCAGCATCATTTTTCAAATCTTCTTTTTCGTCGTCGTAGCCTTCCTTCTTTTCGTTGTCGTGACTTCGCTGAACACTGCCGTCAGTTTCCGCATCTGTCTGCTTAGGATCATCCTCTACATCTGGAAATATTACGAAATTCTCTTCCGCAATATCGTCTTCGCCGGTGTTATTATTGGGTGCCTCATTTCTCGAGTATGCTATGGAAGCGTACTCGCCATTTCTGATGCCATTCTTCGACCAGATGTCCTGCACACACTCGGGAGTATCTGGCGTGACGAAATCGTCGAAATCAGGACTCCTCAAATCGAAATTTAGCTGCTGTGTGATTCGTTTGAATGGTGACAAAGATTGATTGGCTTTAAAGTCCAGTGTCAAAGTGTCGTCCGAAGACGTGGTCGAGTTCTCCTGAACTTTCGCGACTTTGTACTCTTCCAAAAACGTTAAAGCCTCCTCTACCAAGCCGGGATCCCAAAGACTAAGTAGGATCCTAGTCTTCGTGATCATATCCTCGCATATTGGCAGCATGCCACTCGTTTGCTTCTCCTTTGCAAGTTTCATCAAGGACCTCATTGCTTCTACAACGTCCCGGCGTAATTGTTTGATCGCTTGGATCGCATCGTGCGCCATTGTAATTTTAGATGTTCCCTGATATAGTTGATTACTTCGCATAGGCGACTCCTTCAGTGCCTGCACCAATCTACACAAATAAAAAAACAATATTATTAAAAATTGTAATTGTATTTTATATATTTTAACGATCATTTGGGTAAGAAAGTATACACCATATACCTTATGAGTCCGCCGTTTTTACTTTTATGGGAATGGGCGGTAAACGCTCCTACGCTTATAAAATCGTAAAATCCGCACTTGTTCAACGTATCGTTGTGAACCCACATTCGTTGAAGGTGTAAATTTAAAGGCGCAAATTCGAGAGTACGGTCGTTCTTTCGCGACGACTGCTTGAAATAACTTCCTGAAATTTGAATCGTTAAACCTTAGCCTTAGAATATTGGATTTTTAGAGACAGGCCAAAGCTTATTTTCTTTCACAGAAATAAATGTGGATGTTGACATACTCACCTTTGTAGGCGGCTAAGTTTTCTTTGGCTTGTGAATACAAATGTAACAAGTGAAGATGACGATCGAGCAATTCGATCTGCTTCGTATGCCAAGGCTCCCTCAACTCTCCCATTCCAGCTACCTCTTGTAACAATTCCTTTTCCTCCTGTATCCAAATACCCCTGCAATTTGACGCTACGTTATTTCACTACAACTTCGCGCTTTTATAATCTATAATGTAAGATGAGATAAAATATGCTCACAATAAATGTTGCGGAAATTGGAAACAAAGTTTGCTCTCTGCCATAATCTCATGTACGCATATATCACCTCCTAATCCGGAATGGAATCTACGATAATCAGATTAGATGATGGCTAAAATGCATTAATAAAATCGAGTTAGTGTAGAAACATACCTGTATGTCTGTACAAATGGATTTGCAAAGAGAAGTTTTAACTGGCCTTGATGCGGGAACTTAATTTTTGTCCCTAATCTTGGAGGTAACGATTGTGAGCGTCTGTGCGAAGGTAGCTAAAAACGTTAGATATATCAATAAGAATAAATGTTTGTTTTTTTTATAATAGCAATAATGATGATGACAAATTTGTCTAAAAAGATTAAATTAACTTATTACTTGTTGTTGATTGTTACTGCTGTATACTGCATTACGCGATGGTGTACTCTCTGTGCTATTCCCTTTATCCTCGGCTTCCAGATTCCACACATTAATCGTTAAAAATCCGACTGTCGTTGTTTTCGCTGACTTTAACGGTATCCTTAATCTAAAAAAATAAAAAAAAAATGAGAACAGTTGAAAGGATACAATTAATTGCATAATTTTGATAAATAGCCTCACATTTAATCGAAGAAAATTATAATACGTTTTCTTAAATACATAAAATTTTAATTAAAAAATATAATTAAATTTTAAATTTGAAAGTTTTATATTTCTTTGCAAAATTTTCAATGTTATTTAATAGCGATACATTCAAATTACCTAGGAGTGTCTTGCACTGTGCTGAATGTCACTATCGCGCTTCCTATCGGAGTTGCGGTTTGGCTGACTCTTTCCCTGACGTCGTATGCGGTTATCCTAATTTTCGTTTCAGTGGTTAACCCGTCACTAGCTCGAAAACTTACCGTAGTTAAAAAATTCGGATTACTACTTCGCTGAAACAAGCCATAAAGAAACTCTTACGAAATTGCGCAACTTAAAGGGGTAACAGTTTTTAAGAACTTTTCGTAGTTACCTCTACGACTTCCGTTCGTGCATACTTAATCCAAGTTTTGGAAGATTTCGACTGTACATCTATCTCTAAAACGGGAGTGGGTGGTCGGCCATGTCCATCGCACAACAGATTGTCGCAGGCTAACGATATCTCGCACATTGGTACTTCCGCCGGATCTGAAAAAACGAATTCAGCATGAAACCAGTGATGTGTGCCAATTTTACTTACTATATTTCATTCATAAAGTGTAAATAACAATTCACAATTGTATTTCACAATACAACATACAACTTTGTTATAAATACCAAATAGCAGTACTTTGAACGAATAGCAAAGTTGTATCCTGTGGAAAGTGTCGCATTTTATTAATAAAAATTCAGCAACAAGTATCTCCGCAATCTTTATCAATCCTTGCATCAATTAGCTTCGAAAATTCAGTTTTAAATTCTATAAATCACGAGCTTAATTTTTATCAAATTCTAGATATCAGTCCAAGATTAGAGAAATAATTATATATTCAAGCTTACAATAATCAACGTGTAGAAAAAGCTATGTAAAGCTATGATAAAGCAAGGCAAAGAAAACCTTCTAATCCTTCTAATCTAAACTCCAGGCAAAGAAAAACTTCTAATTTCGAGATTGTTAGAGCGTTCGCACCTGTGAAGGTCCCGCGCTGCAGCCGCAACATCTGTATGTCGGTGTCGTGCTTGTGCCCGCTGAAGGCCTCGATGCGCTGTCGCAACGACAACAACTGACTCCGCATGCACTCGTAGCTGGCCAGCTGCAGCGCCTGCAACCAACTGTCCCGTTCCTCGGCCGTGTTCGCGCCTAACTGTTGAAACAAGCCTCCGTCGAAAACTGTAACATTTTTCCTTCTGTGCTTTTTCACGTCGCCTCGCACGCTACGTGAGAACGCGGCAAACGTGCATGCATGCAGATGACGACGACAACGGATGTGTCGTCGATGCACCGTTGGAGCGATACACCAAGGAAGAAAGAAAGA
Organism: Aphaenogaster floridana; assembly: GCA_003063835.1. Taxonomy (NCBI): domain Eukaryota; kingdom Metazoa; phylum Arthropoda; class Insecta; order Hymenoptera; family Formicidae; genus Aphaenogaster; species Aphaenogaster floridana. The sequence goes on from NJRP01000405.1 coordinate 49,052, forward strand.
GGGGAGATACAAAAGCTGCACGGATAATAATACTTACCTATACTGAATCCGTAAGGAACGTGGTTGCTGGACGGCTCCACACGGACCGTACACTGCTCCAGTATGATCACTCCTAGCGGCTCCGACCACTGCTCCCGCGATTTGAAATAGAACAGAAGGTTGCCTCGTAGTCTGCACCATCGTTCGAGACTTACTGCACAAGAGAAGCAGAGCAGCAGAGGCTTAAGCGCGATCGTTCATACGCTGGCAAATTTTCGTCAGGGAAGGGGTCTTGTGTACGATAACAAGCGGTAGAAGAAGAGACGAAGGAGAGGAGGACGGCGTTTCTCGCGTTTACTCCCTTGCGGTTTAGCAATAATTAGATTTTTTGCTTCAGACAGCTTATCAGTCGCAATAAAACAATCATTAATGATAATAAGATTTAAATGAGAAGCAGAGCCCCAACTGAAGATATGTTACAGTAATTAGACTTAAATCTACTGCGCCTCTGAATACTGACTAGCGTTAAAACAAAATTCTTCTGCCACAGATAATTTTATTTTTTAAAGTTTATATAGAATATTTTCATGCGCAAGTGGAGCAATCGATCTTAGAAATGTGCCCTTTCGAGAGTGAACAAGTTTTCTCGTGAGACCGATTGCCCTTATCATTCCGTCATTACGTCACTGCGTCCTTGATCTCTCCCCTTCTCATCCCCTTCGTTTAAGATCAATGCGATCGATGCGATTTTGAACTACGAATATTTATGAACACTCGAATCCAGGTGCTGTAACACATATAAATGTAAAATGTGTGCACAGATATGTGTATTTGAAAAAATGTTTCCTGTTTGTTCTTTTATAGGAGTTTAAAGCGATTAAAGCGTGTCTTGTGAACACTCGCAGATTAAATCACTACGTTATTTCATCACTTTTATAGAGAGTTTCAGTCGAAAACACACATGCAAAGCATTCCGTTTCACATGCAATTAACTCTCGATTCACCAAAAACGTTCTTTGTAGTTTACCAAGCAAATTTCACACTTTTTTGCCTTCATTCTTTAGTTCTTTAACAAAAAAGCAAACTAGATTATATTTAAATATTAATTGATAACAATTCATAGTACATTTAAATAATATAAATGAAGTAAGACAAATCATAAGATATCAAACTATGAGAATTTGTTAATATTGAGTAGTTTCCGCTTTTTTATTCTGATAAACCGAGGATCAAGAACTCACTAATAAATACATTACATGCAAACATTACATTAAGTAGCAAGAAAACCAAATTAGTAATCTCAGTGAAAAAATTATATCCGGCATATTAAATGCGAGAGAACAGAGATATGTTAAATTTTCGAGCTGGAAGTTTCGATATTCCGTTCATTCGTTAGATTATCATCTAATTTTCCTCATCCAATTTTTGTCTCAATATGCAACTGCGATCAAACGCAAGATTTAATCTCACTGAAGCGTGCGTCGAATCACTCTTGCAGGTGTCTTTTGTAGGTGTCGAAGCATTAATCCACACACGTTAATCAAGATATTAGTCGGGCCGTCAAAGAGCGTGTTAATCGCGTTAAAGATTGTGAAGTGGGAGCGTGAGATGGATTCCAATAAGTATGTATCATATAATAGCAAAATGCACTCGGGCAATGTACCTTTGCTCGCGCCGGCAGTAACGCAATTGAGATCTCGTAGACTCTTATGCGATCTTCCTTTCTGATTTTTGTTCTCGGGTTTTTTACCTGTACCTGTAAAATTGCACGAGATGCTGATAGCCGCCACAACGACATCCTAACTAGGTAAAAGGAAAAGGAGAAAGAAACAGCGAGTGACCTAATTTATCTGTTGCGATTATGTCAGGGCGTATCGATTTATGGCTGATCGCGTGGAAGTGAAACGAGGATCTCTGTGTTATCAGTATACTAATATCCCAATAATACAAACAATCATTCTTATCGCCGATAATAATTACATGGAGAGAAGCGATAGGGCATTCTATTTTTACGGCCGTAATTCATCCGATTCTATTTGCTATGATGATGTCAGAAATTATCTTCCAATTAGGAGTAATAGAATATTTGTGTCTCGTGATATTCAGACATCATTGTTTTAGCAACTCTTTACTCTAGTATCTTAGCATTTAAGTAGCTAAACAAACTCTGGATAATGTACAGTTTGAAGCCGAACAGACTCCGTTCTACTCTTGATATCTTCGCAGTTTCTAATGCTGACGTCATTCAACGTATGACAAAACAAATATTCCGCTTCGTGCAAAGCCATGCCGTAATACGAAAAGGACAGAGAAACAGGATAAAATTATTATCAAAGTCTCTCCGCTGCTATCGCGGGGTATCGGACGGTTCGAATGGGACAATTTGTGGGAGCCGATAAAGTCTATTTCGTGCAACATATTCCGTCATATCTATTGACGTACATTTAATAAATCACATCGCTAAAGGTATATGAGCCTAAATATCAAACAGCTCCAATCAATGGATATAAAAAGACTTCGAACGACGTTAAATAATATCGCTTTTTCCTTACTAAAACAAAGCTCGGACCAAATGCAGCCATTTCTTTTTACTTGTAACACGTTCAACAATCCGTAATAATAATATAATTCTCTAGGGCTCTACGTCAAACGCCAAACGAAGAATTCTTGCATCACGTAAGTTTATCGTCAAGCTTTGAACAACGTAAACAAGGAATAATCATGCATCGGTTCGTTCGCCAAGATAAATTTCCGTTGCTATAGTTTCAAGAGGTATTTATTGCGCTTGCGAACGTTCCGAGAACTCACTTTCCGTCCTGCGAAAGAAGCCTTCTTGCCGTTCTCTTACATACAGAATACCCTCCTTCTCGAATTTCTGCGAAGGCTGCGTAGCCAAGGTCAAGAGCTCCTGCTTATTGAATCTCATCTTGCGCAGGCAATCAAGCCGACATATTTACAGTCTCCTGCTGCTTACTCGTCTCTTATATACTGGAAGTTAAAACACGCGAAAGCTTTTAAAAACCATAGTGCTGCATCCTGTTCAAATTTCTTGCAATGTAACTGTTGTACATCAGTCTTGACAGCTAACTTTTTTCTTTATTAATTTAATCCTTATCATTGAATATACAAATATACAAATATACAGTACCGTCCACAAGTTCCCAGACACTTTAAAATTTTGCAATAAATACATAAAACTTAAATAAACCATATACCTTGTGATTTCCTGAACCCCAAGTGTTCATTCAGTTTTTCGTTTCATCAAAACACTGTATTATAGGAGAAGTATGAATATAGTTCAATCAAATTTTGGACTCTTATTTCGAAATTTTTAGGTATCCGGGAACTTATGGACAGTACTGTAAGTGCGATGAGAGTTGGTCCTATAACATATTTGGAACACATTTCCTTGTACTGCACATTGATGACTCTTGTAACAATAAGAAACATAACTGTCAAAGAAAAACTGTCAAATTTTTTTGGTCCTTCTGAATGTATTTAATTATCTGCCCCTCCATTACTGGATATGCCCTAATGTCCAGGAACCCTGGGTTACATCATTAGACTCCCATAATCTTGCTATTGCAAATATCTATAATACAAATTTAAATAGTCAATATTAGAACGAAGACATTCTTGCACATTTATGCATATAAATTTCTTCGTGCAATGAGTGAACATACATTCAGAAGGACCAAAAAAATATCAATACTATGTCAAACCCGAACATCTCGTAACATATTTTTGGTGCGATCGTGAGAACTTCAACTAGCATTCCCAGTTTCGATTAAGTTAATCGATAAAGTATATTTTGGTTAACCAGGGGACGATCGTCAGGAATTCTTTCGTGGGAAACGAGGGATCGCAGTGTGGAGGGAGAGACGTACCATTTTTACAGATAGATCACTGCTCGCGGCCCCTCTCGCTGCCATAGGCATTGCGGCACGCTCTGAAAGATCAAAACACGCTAGAAGACGGTGACCGGCGGCGGCGGCGGCGGCATCGAAAAAAAACTTCCGCCTCGCTCGCTCACTCACGCGACGACGCTCGTCGGTGCTGAATTCAGTGGCAACGGGGGAATCCAAGGTATCCGGGCTCGCCCGTACTCGCGCGAAACTCCTGTTTGCAGGCGCATCGGGGGAAACCCCTGTCAAAAACCAGACGTGTCCCGCACCGCCGTTCCCCGCGGTCCGCACATTCCCGTCGCGTTATCGGAGCGGATCAATCTCGAGCCGACGGGACGCACGTGCGACATGAAGAACGGAATCGGTCGGTCGGATCGAGCGGACGGCGCGCGTTCGTTTGACTCGCGCGGTGACGTTTAACGTTTCATCGCGGGCGAGATGTTAAGACGCAGCGTGAGAGGCAAACATAGCGATTGGAGGTGTGGTAGAACAACGAGCATCGCGGCAACACCGAAAGGAGATAAGAGCCGTTCGCTAAACGCGATCGGGTGGTCTCGTTCCTCGTTGGCTTTTGGACACGCTGGCGCCATCCGTCGGCCGATCGCGGAAGTCTCGACATCACCGAGAAATTCAATATCGATAATGTCGTTGTCTAATTTATTGCGGGGTCTACAATGCGAGTCTTAGATGGTCTCAAGCCTTGTGTCCACGATGCTAGAAATCGGACCGAGATCTCGGACGGAGAGAGAATTGACCAATCGCTTTGATCAATTGGTCGAATTGTTCAAATGCGATTGGTCAATTCTCTCTCCGTCCGAGATCTCGGGTCGATTTCTAGCATCGTGGGTTATCACCTTCAGAGTCGTAAGTCGTAAGAAATTAACCAATCTCAGTCAATTATTCTCCTCAAATTCAATTGTGATTGGTCAATTTCTTACGACTTACGATTCTGAGACCATCTGAGACTCGCATTAGGTCTGTTTGTGTTGCTTGCACTTCTCGCACTTCTTGCACTTAAAGCGAGATAAACATACGCGCTGGCGTTGAAGAAAAAAAGAACGAGAAGTACAAGTGCGAGAAGTGCAAGCAACACAAACAGACCTATTGTAGACCCAGCATATTAGTTTCGTTTCGATTCGTATGAACTTCCCAAGTAAAACAGAAAGTCATGATGACGTCAAAATAATGCTAAAATGACGTCTTTGACATCATTTTTTAAGTCATAATGACGTCTAAATGACCTCAAAATGATGTCAAAGGCGTCATTTTATAGCGAATTCGATCACGCATTACACTGGATTAGTGCATATTAAAAGTCACTATACATGAAGTTATTTAAACGAAAAACACATAAATATTTTAAACAATTATATAAATAGTTAATAATGATATTATTATATTATTTAGTAAAATATGTATTAATGATTTCATCGTTAAAGTGATTATATTGTACCATTGCATTTATAGATATGTTCATATGTAACAGCCTTTAATGTGCATTAATCCAGTGTAGTGCAGGTGATCGAATTCGCTATTAGCATCATTTTGACGTCATTATGACTTTCTTGTTCTACTTAGGTTATTGTTAGCAGACAATTAAGGAGGTTCTAGTGTTTGATGAAATATAAGCAAGTCTATAATACATATGATATGATCGATTAACTTTCGTATCATATGCCTATCATCACTCCAAACTCCGACGCGAGAGCCGACTTTACCGACCGATTTACAATACATACATACGATTTACGAACATCTACATTTACTACACCAATTTCGCACGCATACATACATATGAATTTTCACAGACATACATCTCTTATACCAAAGCTTCTAGGCTTATTCTGAAAAAACAGTATTGTTCTATCTTATAATCCCGTGGGTGCTATAAGCTTTTTTTATATGTACAAAGTCTAAAACTTATGTGCAGCAAATGTTGTCACGAGTCGATCCTAACCGCAGAAGTCGATAACAAAACTATAATTTTCTATTTTTTTTCGTTTTTCATAGGAAATTGTTGACTGCACCGTCCGTTATTGTCTATACTTTAAATCTGGAAAGGGATTCATAATTCTGTGTAATCAATAAAAAGTGGTTAGTATTTTAAAATGTTTAATCGGTAAAACAGACCTGTCTCCAGCATCCCCTTAAAAATTGTTACATGATGTACATAAGGCGCAAATTTATACGTAGATGCATGCAATTAAGAATTTATTTTACTACAAGCTAAAATTTTATAATAATGATTCACATACAATGAACCAAGTTTCTGAAAGAACCATGATAACTACAAACATAAGTCCATGAGTTTTAGAGAGTTATAAGTATCTGCAAGTATATTATTTTGCTTTTTCTTGCGTATCACATATAAGAATTTTTTCTCGTAATCTTGCATTGATATACACTGTTTTCGAATTGCATTATATGTAAAATCATGTACCTACATATATTTTTTTAAGAAACGATGTTATTAAATTCTAATGAATGTGAACTAGAGATAACTACCAATCTTTCAATCACATTGCCAATATTCCTTGACCTTTGATCCATCCTATCTGTATTCAGACAATCTTGGAAAATCGACATAGTTTGAGCACAATAAGTTAATTAGTATGATAATACCAATTAGTATTTTTTAATTAGTATGTTCGCGACGCGAATACTGGGCGTGGTGACAGTGGAGTAGCTCAGGCCTATTGTTGTGGCACATGAGTATAATATGCCATTGATTAAATTCCTTCGCTGTAGACAGTAGCGAAATACTTAATATAAATACTTGACAATTTTCATGACGGTTACTGTGACAATGTAACTATTTTTATATTTTTACACTGTTTTCGAATTGTCCCGGCAAAAAATTTTTCATACATAAACATATATAAAACATGTAAGCACATATAAACATATAATTATGTATAAAATATGTCCATAAATAAAATTGCCTATATATAATCATATATAACTTTTTTTTAACTTTTGTTTATACACGATTATATGAAAAATTTTATGTATGAACATTTATATATAATTTATATGTACATGTTTATATATGAAAAATTTTTTACCGGGGCATTACATGTAAAATTATGTACATATATTTTTTAAGAAACGACGTTAAATTCTAATGAATGTTAACTAGAAACAGGGTCGAACTTAATGTCGAATATCGAAATCTGGTCTAAAGTACTCGTATATGTTAACGATTGGTGTACGATTAACGTTATCCGAATGAATATACACATACATATATGTAATATGTATGCACGTATGCGTTACGCGCGTGTGTGTTATGCTGCCGGTTATGCGACAACGGAGATGACGTGACTGCATGATGTGTCGCGAAAAACTGTGATGGTCTTTACCCGTTTGGACAAAGAACCACAGAGTCAAAATCTGCTTCCAGAGCATCCAGCTTCCTCTCAGTGGTACCTGTAGAATTTCCAAGCAAAACACAATAACAAAACTTCCATTTATATGCGGTCCTTTTGTAAATTAAATAAAGAAATTAATGCAAAAGAGATTTGCCAAAATGCCTACCAGGAGCCACAGCAGCCAGAAGTAGTTCGAAATGAGAGACAGGATTTGCACTCCTGATGTCAATATGATTAAATCTTTGACATGTCTATAAATAAAATGATGATACTTTAATCAATGAACAATGGAAAAAAATAACAGCAATAAAAGGATTCTCTATTGCAGCATATATACTCACTCCGCTATGCCACCTTCCATGTTGAGATCGACACCAGGGTCCAGGAGTTGGCCAGATTCTGAATATGTGGTGCGAGCCATGTACGACATAAATTGGTAGCTTCCTATATATACAATTGCAGAAAATGCCGTTAGACTCTGTAACGATAACGCAACACATACCGTTAAAAGGTTTCGTAGCTGTAGCGCTGTATTGAAATCCATCAGATATAGGACTTACTATCGTTAATGTGGTGAATTCAAATAGCAACATCGTTACGGCGAAGTGAATTCCCATTGCGCCTAGGGCCATGTTGTATACATATCCTTCATGGACCAGCTGTAGTCTACCTCTAGCAGACAGTCTGTAGATGACTGGTTCCACAGCTGCAAATTTCCATCAATTTTCTTTTAATTGAGATTCATTAACGTTTTATGTGCAACGATGAAATTATTGATTTAATACGATTATTTCAAAACCAATAAATTAATATCTAATGAATAACACAATAAATTACCATGTACCTGATTCTAGTAACGAATTTCCTTCCAAATTTTGTTCATTGGGCAGCTCAATTATTTCCTCACTGTTATTAATAGCCTCACTGATCTCATGTTTGATATCCTTTTCACTACTAGAATCATGCATATCTTTTTCATATCTAATAAGAAACAAATGTCATCCTTGTTATCAACATTGGTTCATTTTTTATTTTCTTGATTGAATTGTAATCTTCCTCAGCCATGTGTTTCTTTCTCGTTTTGGTATTTCTTTTGGCTATTCTATGAGAGTGCACAAGTCCGTCTGAAGTTTTGTTCTTGTTTTCTTGCTTGCTTGGAGCATCAGATAAGGCAGTTACATCTTCTGAATCATGCGGATTTAACACATTGACATAACCATATAACAATGGTATGATTTGTCCCTCACCACTCTCTAATCCTTTTATCTGCAGCATCTGTGCCACCTTTAGAAAAGTGGGCAGATCTTCCTGTTTTATATTCACCTCTCCTTGATACATAAACTTCAGTAAAGATACTATTTCCATATGTTTTACATGTTTCAGTATTATCACCGGATGCTGACAGGGAATCGCCTGCGGAATAACTTTGAGTTGTTACTTAAGTATAATTTTATTTATAGGATATTATAAATAAAGTTGTACCTTGAATGTTTTTGTAAGTAAGGGCTGCATACAGAAAGAACTAGTTTGTGGGCAACTAACAAT
>NJRP01000406.1:0-10835 GCA_003063835.1 Aphaenogaster floridana
TGCTGCTGCTGCTGCTGCTGCCGATGCCGATGCTGATACTTCTGCTGCTCGACGGGGCTAGGACGGCGGCTCGACGGCCGACCACCGATCCAGCGGCGGCGGCGGCCGGGAGCTAAACGATATCTCTGACGTCGTGCTGGATGTGAGGCAGAGTAGTGAGGCCGGTCAATAACAGGCTCAAGATCAGGAGTATCCGGGTTGCGGCGATGCTCGTGCTGCCGCACGTCTTCTTGGACCCGACCTCCGGTTTCGCTGTAACAGAAATGCGGATCGACCGCGTTCTTAATAATTAGCGCTTAGGAACGGGACGTGCGGATTCGCGAGCGAGTAGAGAGGTACTCCGGTATTCTGCCGGCGACGTTTGTCGGTATCTCGCTCACTGAGAAACGTCGCTGCTTCACATCGTTCGTCATTTGTCACTTAGAAAGGAGTAACATTAATATAATCGTACGTGTGTATATAAAATAATACTTTTTTACGATTTATGAAACGATACTTCTCCTTTTGTTCTGGAACTTTTCTATGCAAAAATGTATACTCGCTCTGTCGAAACTATCTCTTCGAAACTATCTCTGTAATTATATTATAATATAATTACAGCAGCAGATTATGAATATTTCGAATAACCGGGAGCTGCAGCACTCTATCAATTTTGCTGCTATTTTACGCAAAGTTTTCTCATAAGCAAGATACCAACAAATATCGTGAACGTAATATGGAATATTGCTACTGATCTAACGATGTCTGCTCGAATCTTAATTGTCCGTGTATATTATTCCTTAACTGATCATGTGGAATCAATATCGAAAGTCAGTCGCAATTCTTTTGTTATATTATCAGTTTTGTTCTTTTGTTATCTCTTATATTGTTTTGTTATCTCTTAGATTGTTTGTTTTACTTTTACTCTCTAACATTTTCTGTATCTTTTAAACGAGATTCATATTCAGAAGTTGGAAAAAGAAAAAATAAAGAATCTGAATATGATGTGAGTAAAATAAATGGACTTATATTACATCACGCGATCAATTAAAAGCTCATAATTACGAATAGTCGTAATAATCTTGGTATATTTGACGATATGCATTATTAGAAGTTGCAAATTTAATAAGAAGCTGATCGAAATTTTATTTTTAATTGTTGAATATTTTAAAGATGCGAACGTCGATTTCTCTAAGTAGAATTCTAGTTTGGAACAATTTATTTCTGTTAAATAATTAATATATGTTAACTGTTGAATCTTGCAAATGTTATTAAATTTAATTAATTTTATATTCCATTATCAAATCGAAACACAGCGAGACAATATATCTGTTATACTTTTTTTGATACGAACTTTACATTATTATTAATATTAATAATATTATTAATAATACTATTTTTTATGCATAATTTCTCTTATAATATTCACAAAATTATATGTCACACGTATAATATAATTTTATGATTTATATTATAAACATTTTCATACTCTTTTTTATTTTCAAGCTTTTCTATTTATGTATATAATATATTAATATATATAATATATAAAAAATATATGTAAAATATATTATATATATTATATATTTTATATATATAAATAAAAAATATATATATATATCTGAGATTCAATATTGCTCGATTCAATTTAAAAGAATATATATATAATATTTTATTTATATACATATAAAAAAATATATATTATATATATAATATATAAGTAGAAAAACTTGAGAATAAAAGAGAGTACGAAAAAATAGTCTATATAATATAATATATAATATATACATATATTCTTTCAGATTTCCTCATACAACATTGAATCTCAATTCAAACTGCCTCAACTGTATAGTTTTAAAACAAAAACGGGGGGCATCTCCGCATTCGACAGAAAAAAAGCTCTACGTATATCCTTTCGAAATAGTCTTCGTCCTTTCATCGCAGATATCGGCGAGATAGACAAATTTCGCAGCGTGCGTCGTAAGATCGACGCGGGGGTGGTCGACGTAGAGCGAGACGACGGTGGTGGTACCGAGGGTGGAGAGGCGGGGGTGGCTTCTCGATTGCGCGCACGTTCGCCTTGGCGCGGCGAAACAAAACGAACAAGCGGAGCCGAGTAAACGAGGATATAGTATACCGGACCAGCAGCACACGCCGCGCCGAGGAGTGGCGGAGGGGCAGGGGAGGGAAGGGGGGGTGGTTGTGGTGCTGGTTGCTGGTGCTGGCGGCGATGGTGATGGTGGTGGTAGCGACCGCCAGGCGGGCAGGAGGCAGGCAAAGCAAGGCAGGTGGCAGGCAGGCAGGCAGGGAGGCAGGGCGCGGATCGATGCCACGGGTAAGTAACGTCGAAACCGCGTCGCCGAGTCCGCGCGAGCTTGCACGTGCGAGCTTGCACACGCCGCCGGTCGAAGAAATATCTCAATACGTCGCGAGACGCCGGTCGTTTAACCCCCTTACCCTAGACGGCCCCTTACCCCTTCCGCGCGCGACCCTCGCCGTCGCCGTCGCGTCCGTAACGTCGAACGTTACCGCGAAACCGCTGACCGATTAACGCTCGAGGATACCGAGGTGTCTTGTATGCCGAGACACTTCGGTAAAATCTCGCGCGCGTATACGTGCCCCCGATCGATCTCACCCGTTTCGTACGTCGGCACCGTGAGGGGGGGGGGCGGGGGGGACGAGAATGACGGGGAGAGATATTTATGCCTGTAAACCAATTCGTGACTTCAGATTTTTGTGCTCTCATTGTCGCCCGATAATAGGCCGGCACTCGTGGCAGAAGTGCGTCACTGTTGTTTTCATTTCCACACCGCATCCGCGATCGGAAAACCGCCTGCCCACGATTTTCTTTCTTCTCTTTCTCTCTCTCTCTCTCTCTCTCTCTCTCTTTTTTTTAAAGCGCGTGTCCAGAGTTCTTATAATTGCACGGCGCACACACAATAGCGTTTTACAATCGATTCGCGCAGAGTGTAGGGGACGTTTATATTTTATTTTTACATCTTCAATTTATACTTTCGCTTTTCTTTTCCCTCTCTCTCTCGTTTTTATTATCGGTAATCACAGCGATGAGTCTATATATTTCCAAAAAAAATTGATGTTAAAAAAATATTTACTTCACGAATATATAGAGCAGGTATTTATTTATTTATTTATTAATAACAAAGTTAACGTGACAGGTATCCCTCAAAGGTTTAGGCTTCATTAGCTTATTGTCTAGAGATTTTTTTCATGAAACTGACGCTCGTGTTTAAAATATTCTGGGAAAGTGAAAATTTTCGATCGCCTCCCCTTTTGCAACGTCAAAACAGAGACCGATAATGCAAAATAAATATTTAACTAAATTTCACAGTTGAGATTGGATGTTTTCTGTCGATGTAACGAGAAAGACATGCATACGCGCGATATGCATATATTTTGAACTTTCACTTCTACGAGAAAAACTCGAAACATGTAATAACTAATAAAGTATTATAATAGAGTACACATACATACTATATAAAATATATATTATAGTAAATAATTATAGTAAAAATTTTTTTATAGTAAAAAATATATAGTATATTTTTTACTATAATATGTTTACACTATAATATATAATATTTATTATATTTGTTACTATAATAATATTACTATGTTTGTTACTATAATTATTTACTATAATACACTATAATACAATTAAGTTGCAAGGAGGATGGATATTCATTGATCTTCCATCTCTCGAGTTATCAACAGACAAACAGTTTTCATCGGAGGAGAGGACAAGGTCGAAGACGAGTAACATCAGCTCGTGAAGATCATCTCATCGTTAATGAGACATTGAGAAATCCATTAACAATTAATTCAATTAATTCGGAAAACAAACGACAAAGTCGTAACTATTGGTCTGTTCTTTTTCGCTGCACTTCTGAACTAGTGCAATAAGTTAGAATGAAAGAAAATATATTTGTCTCATTCTAACTTATTGCACTAGTTCAAAAGTGCAGCGAAAAAGAACAGACCAAATGTCTCGTTTGAATGAAATTCAGTGTGCGCAAATCATTGCTCTTTTGGATTGAGCGCGCGCGCGCGATGCGCAAAATCCGATCCGTGGTGCGCATCGGGTAATGCTAATATGCTGGCGGTAACTAAAGAAAATGCATATGTAACTTTCATACGTCGTAACTCTGTGAAAAAAAATCGTAACAAGCTTCCTTTTTTTTAAATTTGTTTGGAAAAGTCCAAATCTTACGATAATTGTGGTGATATTTGCAAAAAAAATTTACTCCAGCCCATGGAGTGCGTCAAATTATGTAATTTTTTTTAGACTTAACACGTCCTCACTTTTGAGAAGATAGCGGGAGGAGGGGAGGATAAATTCAAAATCGACAAATTGCACCTTAAAGTATAGACTTTATCCTTGAGAATGCAAAAAAATTTCAAATACGACAACTTTTCGCGGAGTTATGCTTATTTGAAATTTGCGAAATTTTGATATGAATTTACGTGTTGCGATAATTTTGTTGACTAGTGTATATATTGTATATATGTAGCATGTATGTGTGTTTTTGTATGTATGTATTTTATATAGTATGTATGTGTTGTGTGTGTACATTATAGCACATACATATATATATATATATATAATAAGTAATACATAATAATAATATATTATTTTATAGATTATAGTATTTTATTTTATATTGGTGTATATGTATAAAAGTATATGTGTATATTATTTTATACCTATATACATATATACAATAATAAAATAAAATACTATAATGTAAAATAATATATTATTATTATGTATCTATTATTTATTATAATATATTATAATACATTATTTATATAGAGATTATTGTATTTTATTAAATAAAATAGTAAAATATAATACTATAATAATACATAAAATATATAAACATATAATAAACATATGATAAACATATAAACATATAATAAACATATATAAACGTAAAATAATAAACATAATAAAAATCTATATATATAGTAAAAAGTTATATAATACACTTGTAACTAGCACTAACATACGAAATTAAACGTCACATTCACATGCCGACAAAATACTATCGTCCTTCTAACACGGCAAATTTAGCGCTAATAGCGTCATGTGACGTTTCTCCCGACATTTCTCGCACGGGAAATGTTTTCCCTCCCGTCCCACCCGAACTTACAGCTTATTTCCAAGTTATACGAAATTTACGAGAGTTCGTTATCGCGACCCTTCCTCGCCCCGACCACCCCCTATCTTTCCCGACGTCACTCTCCCTGTCACGGCGTGTCGTGAGGGGGAAAGGAAAGGGGGGGCAACGATATATAGAATCTTCTCCCTTTAACGAGAACGATATTTTCGTTCGCTCGCGCGCGCACGCACGCGATATGAAGAGAAAGGGAGTTTCACGGTAACAACTGTCTATTAAGGTACTCTACCGTCGTGTACAAAACGATCGTCGTGTAAAACGCCGGTGGCACTACTTTCGTGACCGCGATGACACGCCGGCACGCTACGCCGTTTAATCTCGACGGCCGTGCGTGCGCGACCGAGGACCAGGGGCTTTACCGTAATCGTAATTATCATATAAAGCGACGTTGTTGTTCGAGCAGGTACAAATTTCAGACTCTTATCGCGAACGCGAACGTAGCCCGTGCATACGACCCGGCAATGAAAGTCCATTAACGGACCTGCGCCCGCGAAGGCGATAACGCTCTCGTGGCGAAGACGAACGCGAATGAACTTGAACGAATTCTTATCGTCAAAAGTCCGTTTTCATCTGCCCGTTTTCATCTGCTTCGCAATGAAGCTATAGCGCAGCGACGAACAATTTAACACTTTGGTGATTTCTCGAACGAAGCTACGCGTGCAAAATCTTTACATTTAGAATTGTATGAAGAATTAACCCTCCGACTGAATATGTTTTTTCGACACCTTTCCACTGAATACGTGGCTCTTTTGCGTCCGACGCTATTTTCCTCACTTTAAAGTATTTTAAAAAATCTTAAAAAATTCATGAAACATCTGTCTACATTATAGTTAATGATTTCATAGTCGTTTTGATAAAAATTATTTATTAAATGTTTTATTTTTAATGAATTCTGAACACTAACGAAGGAAACGTGAGTTGGCTCGGACACCAAAGACCCACGTATTTAGGCGAAGGGTTAAGAATTGTTACAAACAATTTTTTATTTGCAATAAAATTCATTTCCTGTATACTACGATTTTTTTCTTTAACATCTGCAATGGTTAATTTGCTTCTGCTTCTCAACGAATTGCTTAGCGATTTTGGGAAATACTCGGCATAAAATTCCTCGAAGATTTCAGAGTTAGAATTGGACTGTGTTGAGAATTAGCAATTTTTGTAATTAATTATTAATATATTTCATTTATATTTTCAATAAAATTAATTTCCTATATACCAAAATCTTTTCTCTGCTAATATCTAAGAATCTCACATTGATTTTCTTTTGCTTTTCAACGAATAGCTTAACATCAATTTTGGGAAATACTCGGCACGAAATTCCTCGAAGATTTTAGATGTAGAATTGGATTGTTGAGAATTGAGAAGTTTTGATAACATGTCTCATTTGTATTTTCAATGAAATTAATTTCCTATATACCAAGATCTTTTCTTTACTTTGCTAACATGTACGAATCTCTTGCTTTTCAATGTGTAACTTAATATCAATTTTGGAAAATACTCGGCATGAAATTCCTCGAACATTTTAAAGTTATAATTGTACTGTTGAGAATTAGGAATTTCTGTTAACACGTTTTATTTGGGTTTTCAATGAAATTAATTTCTTATATTCCAAGATCTTTTCTTTACTCTGCTAACATTTACGAATCTCGTGTTTATTCTCTTTTTCTTTTCAACGAATAACTTAACAACAATTTTGGGAAATACTCAGCATTATATTCCTCGAAGATTTAGAATTGACTGTTGAGAATTGAGAATTTCTGTTAACATGTTTCATTTGTATTTTCAATGAAATTAATTTCCTACATACCAAGGTCTTTTCTTTACTCTGCTAACATCTACGAATCTCATGTTTATTTTGTCTTGCTTTTCAACGAATAACTTAACATCAATTTTAAGATGTACTCTGCGTCGAAATTCGTCAAAGATTTTAGATTTAGAATTGAGAATTTTAGAGAGTTTTATTTGTATTTTCAATGAAATTAATTTTCTATATACCAAGATTTTTTTCTTTAATCTGGTAACATCTACAACTGTTGATTTTCTTTTGCTTCTCGATTTAGAGCACAATGAAGCACAGAAGAATTTAACGCTGTATCTGTATAAGTGAAGTGAAATTATCTATCTGATAATTATGATAATTACGATATTTACGATTATTATCATTTGACATACGAGCACAATCGCCTCGGCCACTGTAAAAAGTAACGAAAAATACACCTATCGATGATCGATCGCAAAGAGAAGATCGGCCGCCGAAAGGGTAGGACCATCTGACAAGACGTCCTCGCGAGATCTCCCAACGTCGAATCCGCGCTCGCGCCGGCCTTAAGTGGGACACTTGGCGAAGCGCACTTGATAGCAATTTTGAATAAATGATGTAAACTCGAGTGTCGGCGTTGGAGTATTGCCTCGTACAATAGCGTATTCTCTCCGAGCTACGAACCGGGACGCGATGTTCTCCCGATATATGTTCTCGTGATCGCCGCGCGATGGATTTCACGCTCTAATTAAGTTTTGGGTGAACTTTTCTTGTTTTCCTCCTTCCCTTCCCCTAAAAAAAGTGCGCGCTTAATTTACTCACAACGGTCAGATTTTTCGTAAAGCCGTAATCAGATTAGCGATTGCGATCGGCGATCGGCGATTGGCGATTGGCGATTACTTTTCAACCAATCAGAGTAAAGCAATCAGTGCCTGCTTTGCTCTGATTGGTTGAAAAGTAATCGCCAATCGCAATCGCTAGTCTGATTACGGCTTAAGGCAGCTTTTGCGATATAACGCTCGATCGTCCTCAATGCGATCGCGCGACAGCGAAGACATCCCCCCCGAGGAGACGGGACGCTTCGTCACGCCGGAGAACGATCTCTCTCCGAGACGGTCTCCGACCGTTGCAAGAACAATCAAACGTACTTGGCGCTCAACAGGTGTCATACACAAGACAATTCGCGCGGAGCGCGGTAAGTAACGCGTCGAGGACCTCGGCGGTTCGATGAATCGCGACCCTCGTCGTTCCCGTTCGCGCGTAACGAGTAACGTCGCCCACGCGATCATCGATCTTACGAGATCTCTCTGGGCGACGATCGCCGGCTGCTGCTCGCAGAAGACACAACTGTTGCGCGATCGCGTGACGGTCGCATTTTTGATTGCGTCGCGTGCGCCTAGAACCGATCGCTTGGCGGGGCCGCGTCGTTAGCTTCGTTCAGCAGAAAAAGCAGCTTTGCAACTGTGTAAAATGTAAATCACGAAAATATAATACCCGCACTGAGAAAAAAAATTTGTTGAAAAAAACAAAATATTTAGTCCGATACGTTCAACTAAAACATTAGTTGGTTTAACTGAACATTAGTTGAATTAAAAAGGGTACAGTTCGTTCATGTCAACCATCAAAATTTTTTAATCAAGAATTAGTTAATTCAACTAATGTTCAGTTAAACCAACTAATGTTTTACCTTGAATGTATGGAACTAAATATTTTGTTTTTTCAACAAATTTTTTTCTCAGTGCGTAAGAATCGACACTAAATGATATTGTATATAAATAAGTTTATTGTATAATAGTCTAAATAATATAAGATAAAAGGTAGACGTTTCGACTCTATTTTTGGGTCCTCATCAGTACATAATTATCTTGTCAATATACATGGTGTCCCAGATTTTCCGTGACTTCCGTTATTGGCAGATTCTTAAGATCATTTTGAGACGAAAATCCTAATACCAAAATGTCGGGGCTACAATAGTTTTCAAATAAGAAAGGTTTAAAGTTGACTAATCAAACTACCTGAAATTCGTGCGTTCAGACATGGCACATTGCACAATTATAGTGAAGGTGTTTTCAAGCATCAGTTCTATTCTCGAAATTGATATAATTCTGCATTCGTGTAATTGCATCTTATTGTATTAAACGTTGACTTTTAATTTATATCATTTATGCCATTTTTTTCACATGGTAAAAATGTACAGATCAATATCAATTGATAAATAACTTTTTTGTCTATGATAAAATAGAATAATGCATTGTAAAATAGATACTTTTTATGTTGGCAATTTATCCAAAATCGAATTAAAGATCACTACGACGGTCTCTATCTTGGTTTGATTAAATTTCATCGTATATATTGACAAGTTAATTATGTACTGAAAAGGACCCAAAAATAGGGTCGAAACGTCTATCTTTTACTTTATATTATTTAGACAATAAATTTATTTATACATAATATCATTTAGTGTTGGCTTTTATGGGCATTACTATATTTTCGTGATTTACGTTCCATATAGAGCTTAAATTCATTTTTGTTGTGTAAAATGTTTTAAGGGGGGGAGTCTTGTGTATAGGAATCGAAAAAATAAGGTATTTTTAGGAATTTTTTTAAGGAAAACTATTTACTCAATTGTTTTAAATTTTGAAAACACAAAAGATATATATTTTATGAATGTCTGTGAAATTTTACTAATTTTATCCATATTGAGCTCCTTCTTCTCCCGCTATTATACATTTCAACCAATGATCGTCCGCGACGATATGATCGATTTACGGGAGTTCTCATTTCCGTTCTATAGGGCTGAAATTAAAAATTCAAAGTTCGTTTTACTCCGTAAATGTTGTTTTTGGTATTGAACCATCAAAATACCTCAAAGTGTAAAAATAACAAAATGGCGGCCTGTCAAAGTAAAAGTATCGATTTTTACCAAAAATTTGCATTATTTTCAGAGAATTATAAAAAATTCGTTAAACCAAAAAGTTTTTTCAGAGGTTCAGTATTAAAAGAAAGTTGTTTTAAAGATCTGTGCCAAGTTGGAAGTCAATCGGTTAATTAGAAAAAAAATGATTTGATCCACAAGTTTAAAAAACGTTGTTTCGAGAAAAACGCGTTTAAAGTTTCAAGTGTACAAAACAATTAGGTTATCAATACGTCAATCAAGAAAGCTTTTATTAGCACCGGTTGTTAGAGTGTGTGTGGGAAATTTCTAAAGAAAGGTCTACATGTATTAGGTACATTTTTCAGAATCAGAGGAGGAGCAGGTAACGGGTCGCATGGATCAGTTTCCGTCCTACCAGTTGCCGCGGTTGGAAGATCGCCTCTAGCTGCGGTAATATGACGAATTTCGTCAAACCGCTTTGGGAACATATTCTCAAGACTTCATGCTTTAAAATTATGCAATAAAAAATACATTTTTTCAAGATTTTACAAAGGACTCCCCCCTTAATATGATTACAATCCTTACCATTAATTCCTAATGAATCTAAGTGTATAAACCAATCATATTAACCACTTCGTTGGCAAACAGAATGGGGCTGTTCGTGCCCAGTGTGGCAAGAAAAAAATTTTGTCGGATGTAGCCGACAATTGATATTTAAAGGTTTTTGGGGTCGTTGAATCCGAATTTTGAGTCAAAATTTCAAAATTCAAAATGGTGGATCCAAAATTCCAAAATTTATAATTTTGACTAAGTTTTGATCTGACACATTTTAGGTTCACCATTCTAAATTTTGAAATTTTGATTTCAAATTCCGAATCTGCAATCCCAACTCCCCCTCGTAGACGCAACCTCAGTTACAAAATCGAAAAAGTACAAATTTTTTAAATTTCGGATCCGCCATTTTTGGTCTGCCATTTTGAATTTCGAATTTTTGATTTCAAATTCCGAATCAGCGATTCCAATT
>NJRP01000406.1:10935-27554 GCA_003063835.1 Aphaenogaster floridana
TACAAATTTTTTAAATTTCGGATCCGCCATTTTTGGTCTGCCATTTTGAATTTCGAATTTTTGATTTCAAATTCCGAATCAGCGATTCCAATTTCCCTCGTAGACGCAACCTCTGTTACAGAATCGGAAAAATACAAATTTTTTAAATTTCGGATCCGCCATTTTTGGTCTGCCATTTTGAATTTCGAATTTTTGATTTCAAATTCGTATTCAGCGATCCAAAAAACCCTTAGGTATGACATACCAGGCATTTTGTACATATATCAAAATAATCAGATGCGCACTATTGCGTCAATGTCATACTGGGCACAGCTTTCTTCCGCGCACTATTGCGTCAATGCCACTGCCGTAGAGGTTAAAAATCTTACAAGTTGTAAAGCTGTTTTTTCTGCTGAACGCGGTCGTTGTGTCATCCGCGCGCGGTTCATCTGTCGCGACTCGCGGGAGAGAGAACTAGTCTCGAGGGGATACTCACACGTGGCGCCGAGCAGCTGCGGCAGATACTTCTTCCAAAAAGTGCACTGTCTCACCCTGGGACCGCTGCCGATCTCCGTGTTGTTGATGTCCAAGGTCAGGTACTCTTTATTGACGGCGGTGTGCGGCGGCCAGTAAGCCAGTGGCTCGCTGGCGGTGTCATCGATGTTCGGATCCCTGACCGATCATACAAATCACACGTCTAAATATAACGCCGTCTCGACGCGGTACCGAAATATCTTCGAGTAACGAGATTTCAAGATATTTTTAAAGTAATTTATATAGATTGACGACGGCGAATCAATCAATTCAAACCGGGAACAATGATAGAATCGGTATGCATGGATATTAAATGGATTACTGATGATAATATCATTTCCAAAACCTAAAATTGTTATATTCTCAAAACTGTTTGGAAATATCTCGGTTCTTAAGTTAGAGTAACGATACTTTTTGCGAAAGAACGAAATTAAAAGATATTTTTATAATTAATGAGTGTTAAATTAATCAATAAATATTTATTTGTATTTTATTTCTACGATTTTTCTACACCAATAAAAAACAAATGTTTTTTTATCAATTTAATATTGTGTCTCGGACACTCGAATATATTTACTATTTAAAACATTTTAAAATAATATTTAATATACAATTAAGTATTTAATACAATTATATATATGTTATTATTATATATATAAGAGTTATTATTTTATATTTTATTAATTAGGTATATCTTAAATTAAAATATAATTTTTTGGAAATAATTTATATATTATATTATGGATTATTATTTCAAATTATATAGCATGAAATACAATTTTCGTGAAAATTGAAAATTGGGAGTGAAAATTGTATATAAAAAGGTTAAATTAACCATTAGTCTTACCCCGATTTTGCGAAGTTCGCCCAGTATCTCATCATTCTCTTCGAGAGCTGTATCTCCTCGTGCGTGTAGCCCTTGGATGGATCCAGTGGTTCCCCGAAAATGTAGCTTATCTCATCGGCGTGCATGACTCCGGTCCATCGCGGCCACGGATTGTTCCTGGATCTGGAACAGATTGTATATATTTTTTAAATCGTATGGAGTTCAGAAAACATAAATGAATCCACCCATGTGGTAATTATCTCTTTTTTAACGTATCAAAAAACTTCAGATTTTTTAAGGAGAGAGCTAGAGAGCTCCGTTAATTGTATTGAGATCTCGAAAATCGACCTTCTCTTTACCTGTGCTTGTAGTAGTACATGTAGACAGTGTGGCCGGTGTCGGCGTAACGGCCGGCGAATTCGTTGACATTGCAGGTGAACTGGTAGTCGCCGACGATCTTGTCGAGGGCATCGCGATTCGCGTGCGGATCGTCCGGGTGCAGCCAGTTGCTGTACTCGTAGATGATGGCGTGACGGCCGATCTGATTCACGTAGGGATTCAGCTCGGACACGGCACTGATGAATTGATCGCGCGTCACCTTCACGTCCTCAGCGCCGTCGATGCGGAACAGCTCCGTCAGGTAGTAGATGATGAAGTAGAAGCCCTCCTCGGTGTTGGAGCCCATCAGGATGTTGGTCTTCTTGAAGGACGACGTGGCGAGCGAGCGCTGGGGCGTCTCGTCGAGGAACGCGCCGTCGATCACCGGCACGAACGGGAACTCGCAGATCCCGAGGGTGCCCCACTCGTTCTTCACCAGCTCCTCCGCGTCCTTCGTCAACAAGCAGTCGATCGCCTCGCGCAGATTGTAGCGATCGTGCGGACAGCCGACCGCCTCGGCCAGCCGGATGCCGCGCACGATCGATTCGTCGCGCGAGATTATCGCCCACGGCGCGGTCGGCGAGCCCGACTGCATGATGGCCTGGTTGAACAGGTGCCTGGAATAGGAGTCGCAAGTTCTTCTCTTTAGTGAGGGAAAGAGACAACCGGACCATTTGATTCCTCCACCGCCATAATGGATATTGAATTGGAACATATTCAAATACGTTATCGTTAGTGGTTTTAAAACATGTATTTTTGTATGTGTACATCTTGAATACAAATATAAATACAACACATTATATAAATAAAGTATATAAATAAAAATATCGTTTTTTATATTATATATAATTAGTATATTTTTAACACTAGAATTACTAAAGCAGTCAAAATGACGGGTTTGTAATTTTTTTATTTTTGAAATTTATAACAGTGCAATTTCTGAGATTTTCCATGACTTTTATTGATTTATGATTAATTAACTTTTTCCCCCTTCATCCCTCTTTTAAAAAAATATATATAGTATACTTAAATAGTAGAACTTAATCGTCAGTAGATCTAGTGTGTTAAATATATATATATATATTAAAAATAAATATAAATTACAATATTATAATTAAAATATATATAGATAAAAATATCGTTTTCTATATTATACATAATTAACATACACGGAAAAAAATAGCCAAGTTACAGCTTGCTAATGCAAATTTAATTAGTGTAGCAAAAAAAATATGCTCATAACTTCCAGACATATTTTCTTTGCTATTCTATCAAATCTGCTTAGTTAAATATTAACCCTTTAAGGCTCAGGTATCGATTCCATTTGAGTAAATTTTTTTCTTCGTAGTATAATCTTAAAAGATACTCTGGATGAAGAATTTTGTGAGTTGAATAAAATTAATCATAAAAAATTACAAT
This sequence comes from Aphaenogaster floridana, assembly GCA_003063835.1. NCBI lineage: Eukaryota > Metazoa > Arthropoda > Insecta > Hymenoptera > Formicidae > Aphaenogaster > Aphaenogaster floridana. Next base: position 14,072 of record NJRP01000406.1, read on the forward strand.
TTTCTGAATGTACATTATTCATGTCTACACGTGTGCCCCAGTTATAAAATTGAATATTTCGTATAACCATGATAATATATATAAACATAAAGTGCCAATCTTGTACTTTAAGATGACATAGATAAGAAAATGAAAAATCATTAGTTACTTACCTGTTTTCGTGAATAATTACATTGAATAGTTACACAAAATTAAGTGTCAGCGAGTTTGCTCTGCAAACGATCGCAATAGTGGCTTGTTAAGCGGGAACATATCATTATTTTACGAATTGAGACAGAGAATCTAGCTCCATATAGGACGGATCAAAAGTATTATACCGACAGAAACATTACTTTATAAATACAAAACATTTGGGAAGAGCTCAAAGTGAATGTACATAATTATATACATTAGGCCTTAAAGGGTTAAACTTGCATTAAGCAAGCTATAACTTGACTGTATCAACTAATTAATTTTTTTCCGTGTATGTTTAAATATGTTCGTCCAAAAAATCTTCGTCTCCTGGTAGACTTGTCTACTCTTTAAAACTGACCTGGACAGCGGGGACAGGAGGTGCATGGAGACGGAGACCGCACCCGCGCTCTCGCCGAAGAGCGTCACGTTCTCGGGGTTGCCGCCGAACGCGGCGATGTTGTCGCGTACCCATTGCAGGGCCATCATCTGGTCGAAGAGACCGGCATTACCGGGCACGTCGGACGTGCCGAAGTACAGGAAACCGAGGCTGGCCACGCGATATTGCATTGACACCAAGATCACGTTCTCCTCCGACACTAGGGTCTTGTGGTCGTACACGTCGAGGGTGGCCGAGCCGGAGTAGAAACCACCTGAAAGAGGGGTTACAGAGATCTTTGGGTATCGCGGTCGCACTGTGGCGCCGACATGTATGCGCAATATTTGTTTCTGCAATTATCTTCTTTGCTTGATCATAAAATCTTGAGTATCCAAAACATACAGAATGGAATTATTTTATCATAATTAGCAGCAAAATTTTATTAAATGTATTGATATATCGTTTGAATATCGTTTTATGTATTATATAGCTATCATAATATTGTTTAATAAATAATATATAATTAATAATATTTTTTAATATATAATATATAATATATATATTTTTTTAAATATATAACTATCAAATATTTTTTAATATATTCGTCCAAAAGATTTTCCTCGATTCCCTCTTATAATATAAATGTATATTTATGTATTAAGGAAGTCCTTTCTTTCCTTGATATATGTTTCATTTTAACTTCTTGATATGCTATATTAGCACTTCAAAAAGAATTCCCGAAATTGCTTGTATAATTTACAGGAATTCTCTCACGTATTGGGGCATCGTTCACGGCGTCTCGTCACGCAAGTAATTTCGCTATTTGGTACACCCTAATAGCGTAACGGCAGTTATTTTTTCTTCTAGTGTGCGTGAAGTTGCGCGTCACGGCTAAAAATATCTCTAATTGGACAACGTTCGAACGTTAAATTTTTATTTTGCTACATTAGCCGCCGACAGACGCGTCAATCATGCCGCAACAAGCGTATAGTGACGGGGCAATAAAAGAATCTCAGATTTATAACTGGCATAAACGGCGGCATAATGCTCGCTGACATCATTTGGAGCGCGATGGCGGGGCTGAAAAGGCTTCGACAAAATGGCTTTCAGGAGTGCTCCCAGTTGTTGAAAGAAATGCATACCTAGTAAGCAAATTGTCTGCAGTATATCAGCAGATTTAATCAAAAGCTCGTATTTTGCCGGCAGGACTTGCTGAGAAAATTTAACGGCATATTTGCAGCAGAAATCGAACAGAATCTGTCGAACGCAGATTTTGCTGTATTTCTGCCGCAAATCTGAGTCAAATTATGTAATAGTCAAGATCTACTTGATTTTCGCCATCAATCTGCTATGATATTTTGTTGGACAAACTTTGCTATATTTCTCCCAGCATTCTACCAGCAGCATTGTATTTGTCAGGTCCTGTATCAAATCTGTAGTCTTTCTGCCGACAAAATTTGTAGCAGAAACTTTGCAAAATCTGTTCTCGACAGACTTGGCGGAATGTGTGAGGGGACCAAGGAAACGTAGTTTGAGCAACGCCTCGTGTTTCTCAGAAACAAAACGACTCCGGGAACTCTTTGAAGCTAACCCCGTATAAGAGACGGAGATTTCGTCGACGAAATCTCAAGCTGCGCGCCCGGAGCGGACGAGCAGGAGATGATGGATTCTCATCACGGGAACTCACCACCGAATATCCATACCATGACAGCGGCGTTCCTAGGCCTGGGTAGCGGCACCACCACGTTCACATACAGGCAGTCCTCGCTCAGCGGCGTGTTCGGGTTCCACATGGTGGCGCCAGGAAAGTCGCCGAACACCGTGTCCAAGATCTGCACGCAGCTGTTCGGCAGGGCGGTCGCGTTCAGTACGCCCGACCAGCGTTCGACCGGCCGCGGGTGGCGAAATCTCAGCGGGCCTGTAACGGAAATCCGCGAGTGAGAAATCTTATTCGAAATTAATCCTGGAGAACGTGGCATTACTGTCTACTTCTAAAGGTGCCTTTTCATGCTGACGCTTGACGCTCATTTTCAGTATAGTTTCAAAATAAGTGGTCAAAGTTGACGCTAGATAGTGAAAAACGTACGAAAAGGATGTAGCGTCAATCAATCGATTTGATACTAGAAGTTAGATAAATTCAACTTCTATCCCAATAGGAAAATAGCTCAAATATTGTACAATAATTGCAACACGAAATTGAGAAGAATTTGACAATAATTGCATTAAGATGATTCGCCATAATGCTGTTGTTTTGCTGAAATACTATTTAGAAATAGATTGTACAAATATTTATTAATATTTGATGAAATTTCTATATGTATTGTTCTAAATATATACACATAATTGCAGCATTTCAAATTTCATTCAGATTTCGTCATATAATTTTATAAATGTTTTCCTATCGGGGTAGTGACAGATGCTAAGCGTCAAATCAAGACCACGTGACCACGTTGACGCTGCTTTTCAGCGTCTCATGAAATGACACCTTAATTCACAAGAAAGCCCTTCTTTTCCATAAGCTACCGTAACCCAAAAAAGTCTCAATCTCGTCGGTTAGGGAACATCGACTCTAAGTTCCAAACGAATCTGAAAGATATCATTCTCTTCGAGGAATGCGATTGAAGTCAAACAAAACGACGAAAGTCTTTTTTATATCACAACCTTTGTTCGTTCTATCGCGAAGGATAATCTCCTTCTTGACTATGTCCTATGGCGAATACAGTTCTTGGTCCGAGAGAGCGCTTTCCCCGCCGCTTTCCTTAGCTTCGCGAGACTCACCGACAGGTTTCTGGGCGTAGGGTATGCCGAACCAGGCGTCGACCTGCTTGCCGGTTGTCGCAACCAGGGTCTTGCCGCGGACCATGCCTTTCCTGGTGCGCACCACTAGCGGATCGTCTGCAGGATGGCCGACGAGGGCGGCCGGCCGCGGGAGCTCCTCGCTCGACCTGGAACTCCTGGCATCCTCGTGCGACGACGTCTCCTGCGCGGCGTGCAGCTCGTGCTCGTGGTGCCTGCTCCGGTGGGACGGCGAGCCGCGACAAGGATCCGGCTGCAGGACGAGGAGCAGGAACAGGCTCAGCACCAACAGGGCCTCCAGTCTGCCGGGGCCGATCCGCCAGGAACTTGGGTTTCTCGACATCGTGCCTGCTCGGCTGCAAAAAAAAGAAACAACATCGCGCGCATTTCACGCATTATTTATCATGCACGCGGAGAGAATTGTATATTTATAATTGTTTTTTAAATTACAATAACTACAGCCTTGGCCAAAAATATTAGGCACCTATATTTTTTTCATTTATCTGAAATTCTTTTACCTGTATTATTTTCTATTGATTACCGGCATTATACATAAATTTAAAGGGTCTTGAAACAAAGAATAATTAACAGCAAGTGCCACAAATTAATTTTTTAGTTTTCAGATAAATGAAAAAAATAGAGGTGCCTAATACTTTTAGCCAAAGCTGTATATATATCCATGTGTGTTACGAGTGTGTTTTCTTCTCTCTTTCAATTTTGCGGAATTATTACAATTAAGGAAATTAAACGGTCAATACGAGCAAACAACAAAGATGTCCGAAAAAAAATAATTGATACTTTTATTTGTAAACTGATAAACGATTCAACTCTACTAATTATAAGTTTTATCAGTAAATATATCAGTCGATAAAGGACAAAAGATAGAAAACCGAAACAATGATGTTAATATAAATTAGGACGACATACATGGTAATCGAATAAATTAATACAAATTATAAATTGAAATTAAAAATAATCAACCTTATACTTTTGTTTTTTGTTATCCTATTCTTTTTCGGTTTATTTTTAATTTCAATTTATATGTATTAATTTATTCGATTACCATGTATGCCGCCCTAATTTATATTAACATTATCGTTTGTTCGGTTTTCTATCTTTTATGCTTTATTGATATATTTACTGATGAAGATTTAGTAGAGTCAAAACTATCAACTTACGAATAAAAGTATCTATTATCTTATTTCGGACTTTGTTGTTTGCTCGTATTTCAACCTTTTGGTTTCCTTATTTGCTTGAGCATATTAACGAGCTTTATTTAAATATTAATTAGTTTTTTGTTAACCTATTACAATTAATTTTTCATGTAAAATAAATTGGACTCTCATTCTTTGTTGCGCCCACTTTTAGACGATCTATAATTTGCGTCGAAATTCAAAATAGAATTCTATTTATAATTTCGTGTGCCATGTAAAATGAAAAACGTTTGAAAAGAATCAGAAAATATATATACACGTGAATAAAATATATATAAAAATGCACACGTATATATCAAAATACACGGTATATAAAACCATAAATAGAATTCTATCTTGAAATCCGACGTGAATTATAGATCGTCTAAAATAGACTTCACCCATACACAGCGTGAATGAAAATGGACAAATTATTTGATATAAATGTTAAAAAGCGGTTATTTGAGAAAATCATTCCGCATGTCATGTGGCCTTCAATCACTCTTCCGCCTGCGTATCACGATGTCGCGACGGAGAATCGGAAAGGGTTAATCCCCACCGGAAACTGCTTGTTTCTTATCTGGCAAATGATAAATTCGGCCTCTATAAGCGCAGGGACGTTTTGTTACCCACGTGCAGTATAACCGTCGTATAATTTATACAACATTGTAAAACGATGCTGGACGGGACGCGTTATTCGCGAATAACAAATGGCAGTTTCGGGTATACGATTCGTAAATACATTAGCATAACGTGCATGTATTTACGCTGATACGACCGCCCGTGAGAAATAAATCTAGGTACGCTGCATTTCGCAAAACGCCAGGCAAGGCGCCTCGCTCACCCGCGGCCGTCGCAGGCCATCAAATATGAACGCCTCCTGTAAAAACGTAACGATCGCGGGGTTAGAACCTAAGATTTATTTTCAACTTCGCGTCGTGCCCCGCGCAGCTGACGTAAGCCGCGCCGCGATGTGAAAAATGCAGACGCAAAGAAAAATGCTACGGCGGTTGGTGCTCAACGTATGTCGCGGACGCATTAATTTCGAAGGGGATCCGCGCGCGGCGGAGAAGTAAGCTCCGCCGGGACCGGCCGTGCGGTTTAAAAGAAACCGCCCGGGATGTGATTTCCGAAAGGTTTCCCGTTGCGCTTCTTTCACCCCCCCCCCCACCATCCCCCTCCCCTCCTTGAAAACGTCCGTCCTAGAAAATCTCCCTCGGCCGCGGCGCGAAATTACCCCCGCAGGGACAAAGTAACCCTACCTGACCGTAATTCAAGCCGCGGTTTCCAGCGCATCCAAGAGAGAAACCGCGCTGGTAATTGAGATTATTTGAGTTAACTAACCTAATTTAATTAATCGCACGTTATTTACGTCGAATTGTTAGCCGTTGATTGGATTGGCGCTTAATTATTTAGATTGATCGCGCCTGCTCGGATTAATATCGTTAAGCGGAAACGTGATTGTTAAAATTCGAAGAATGTTTAAACAATCTCTTCCAAGAGAATAATAATATTCTCTTCCAAAGGGAATCATAATCTCTTCCAAGGAATTTAAATAAGTTCATCCAAAGAATAATAAGTTAATTAATTTGAATAATGAAGTATACGCGTTAATCTTACCGCTTTTCTCGCGAATAAAAACGCACCGACGATTTTGCTCCTCGGAGAAACGCGGAAAGAATATAATTGTTACACAACTGGATGAAATTCTGACGTCATCAAATAGGGACGGCTGTTATGAATGATTTGTCTCGTGATGTTTTGTACATGCTCGTCTCTCTCTTGCTCTCTCTCTCTGTTCCCGCACTTCTTCCGCCAAGCATTCATGATACTATCATGATAAGGCCGTTATATAACTGACAGACGGATGGCAAGTGTCCTCGCTTGTCGTTTAAATCTTTCCGCATAATTCCGCAAATTGGAGGAACATTGGATTTCTGCCACCTTCATCCGCAGTCGCACGTCCCAAATTTATTCGCTTAAATGCTATTCGCAACGTCGGATCGGCTATTCGGGTATGCGCACGCGATGATAGAGATATTCTCCCACGGTCGATAATTTTGCACGTCCATCCTCAGGAACTGAACGTTATAACCCCATACATATGCATATACGTGTGAATGCAGGTCTAAAAACTTTATGTTGCGACACGCTGATATCCCCGATAATATCGAGGTACATACAACGGAGGGAGTCTCGGGAATATATAGGGCGTCTCGAGATTACAAATTAAAATGGACTTTGTTTCAACGTGGAGTCTACAATGTCATCGAACGCGTGATAACGGCGGATGATTCGAAGTTGTCCGTACACGGCACGGAACGTTTTTTCCCTTTTTTTTTAGCTTACTACACTGCAGCAACGTCGCAATCCTGCAAATTGCAGGGACATTACAGAACCATGCAAATGAAAAATTCCGACGAGGTTACGGCAATATTGGAAAGCTTGCAGGATATTAAAAATAGAATCAGGTTCCGATAATACCGTCTTCTCCCCTACATATTGAATCTCCCCCGGATTTCATGTGACAGGGAGACAGAGAAGATGGTGGGGAGCGTATAGAAATTACATGAGATCTGAAAGGATTAATCGCCGAGTTCAATCCGAGCGAGATCAAATGATGCATCTGGTAAATGACGAAGGAAGTAATTGTAGCAACATTGCGCCAATACGAGATATATTGCATCGCGACGTCGCTACGACGCGACGTCACACGGCACGTTTGCAGCAATGTTGCGGCATCATTTTTGCAATATTACGATCTTGCGACGAAACGTTTCTTCAATTTCCCTTCCGTGCTGCGTCCGCGTTAAAAAATCATGCGTTATACCTAAACGGCAGGTACACTTTGACAAATTTAAAGCGGGATACGAGATACCCCGCCCCTCGTTAATTTTTAACGACGGATTCTTTGACCGACTTGACATGGGATACAAGGTATCCCGCTTCACGCGCATTATTCCTTAATACGGAGTCGATTTCTCCTCGACAAGCCTGTCGAGGGTACTCATCATTTTATCACGGCTCTTCAATTTTTAACATTTATGTACCGTTTTATAACTCAATAAGCCTTGAATTAAAGTTCCATCAAAGTAAACTCCGTCCGAGATGTAGTATTCTTTTTTTTACCTCCGTTTAAACGGGGACTTTAATTTGTAAAGAGCCCTCCGTTTTGCAATAACTCGAGAATTGTCGACGCCTCGATATATTCTCGTCAAGGAAAGATCGACTTCAAAATCGGCCAAGGAATCTGTTGTCAAAGAATAATGCGCGAGAAGTGGGATACCTTGTATACCTTGTATACTGTTATCGACGGGAAATACGATATCATAGCACTGCAGATAAAATTTTGAATATACTAGTACGCGCTGACGATATATATACATTATATGTGTGTATATATACAGGATGAGTCAAAAGTATGTTTTCAAATTTCGTGAGCATGTTCCTTGATATAAAGGCTGCGTTCCGTTTCACGCATATGCGCGAATTTATCTATAGTTCATGTCACATAAACTGTAAAAAATGCGCGCATATGCGTGAAACGGAACGCAGCCAAAGTATGAATAAATGTTCCTATGAACATTACGCCGAAAATGCTTCGTCGAAATAATGGACACAATAGAATTCAAATAATGGCCACCTATCAGATCAGTTTCTTTCTTTCCACGATGTTGTTATTTGGAATAGTGTTTGTTTACCAACAAACGCTGTTATAACAACAACCTACTGAAAGAAAGGGAAAGGGGGTATTAGGTAGGCCTCTATCCCTAATAGCACTTAAACATTTTTTAGATGTTGCAAAAATATTGTTTTTAAAGATAAAATATTTCTGACATTATATGAAAAATATTTTTAAAATATTTGTAAAAGTTCGGGTGCAACTCGCAAAAAAGATTTCAATAAAATATTTTTTTGAAAGATTTGTAAGATATTTTAAAAGATTTTTTTAATATATCAAAATCTTTTCCCCTACAGTACGAAATATTGCTACAACATTGCAGGAATATTATTTTGTAAGATTGAAATATTTCACAAAAAATATTTCTAAATACTAAATTTCTAAATATTATGCTCATTAATTTCTTTTGTGCAAAGACACAATCATATCTTGCACTAAGTGTATGCATAAACCATGCTTAAATTATGACATGTCCGAGCTACGGTTATATAGCCCGACAAATTTTAGATTTGAGAAACGACACATCTAGCGGCAGTCCTAGAAGTCCTAGAATATTCGAATACGTAATCAAAATATATTGTAATATTTCTAGAATATTACAATGTATGTAAAAACATTTTTAAAATATTTTGAAACATATTTAACAACTCCCAAAATCTTTTATTGCAATATTTTAACAATATTTTTCTTAAACATTTTAAAATGTGTTATTAAAACATTTGCAAGAAATATTCTTAAAATATTTCAAAATCTATTTATAAAATGTTTTGAAACGTATTATCAAAATATTTTTTTAAAAATATTTTCAAAATATTTTAAAATATATTTTTAAAACATTTCTTGAAATTACTACGAAAAATATTTAATATAAATGTTACATTAATATTTTAAAATATTATAATAAAATATATTTTTGTTCAAATATATTTATAAAACATTTTTAAAACATTTTATAATTTATGTTAATAAAGTTTGAAAAATAAAATCTTTTTAAAATATTTCAAAAATATTTTAAAATATTTTGAATATTTTAAAATATTTCGTGCTATTAGGGGTACTTCTGTATAGTAAGAGACCAGGATACTTACAATTAACTTCTCCCGATATCTCCGACGTGCAGCACGTACATTGCAATGCATTTCACCATACGTGAGATGAATATCACTCAATTCGTCAAATGTAAACATTTTGTACACTATCACAGTAAATCAACGAATCAATACTACTACTGCTCGGTTGAACTGCCTCAATTGACTTAATTGTAAGTATCCTGGTCTCTTACTGTACAGTAGTACAGAGGCCTACCTAACAACCCCCTTCCCCTTTCTTTCAGTGGGTCACAACAGCATTTGTTGGTAAACAAACACTATTCCAGAATCAAATAACAACATCATGGAAAGAAAGAAACTGATATGATAGGTGGCCATTATTTGAATTCTATTGTGTCCATTATTTCGATAACGAAGCATTTTCGGCGTAATGTTCATAGGAACATTTATTCATACTTTATATCAAAGAACATGCTCACGAAATTTGAAAACATACTTTTGACTCACCCTGTATGTACAGGGTGTCCCAGACTTACCGTATCACCTGTTAATGTCTACAACACTTTACACACTCAGCTCGATAGAAAATAGAAATACTTGAAATTATTATTCACTTTATTTCCTTGTACACTGTTCTGTCATTACACGAGAAACGTTATTTGTCCGCGACACGCTTCACATGAATGCTTTGCAGTTCGACACACGTCGCGTTTCCGTACGACAATTTAGAAACTATTATCATTCGTTATTTGTCAGTCTTACAGTGTACAAAGAAATAAAGTGAATAATAATTTCAAGTGTTGTGGAAGAGCTCTCTCGACATGCGACGTTCCTGAGCGCGCGAAATTTTGACAAGCCGATTGGTGAACTTTGAACCTTTCCCGTTTAAAAACTATAGCAGCCTCGACATTTTGGTATTAGGATTTTTGTCTTCAAATAATCTTAGGAACCTGCCATTAACAGGTAATACGGTAAGTCTGGGACACCCTGTATATACATATGTATATAAATTTTCGAATATGTTATTGCTGATATATATATTTTTATATATTATATTACTATTATATATATATATATATATACAGGATGTATCAGACCATCCGTGCCAGCCGAATATCTCAAAAACCGAGAACGGTAGACAAAAATGTTTCCTACAAAAGTTGTAGTAGGGTTTCGAGTAACATATTACATAGTAATATTAGTATGACCTTGAATAGCGTTGTCAAGGTCACGTAAAGATTACCTTTAATTTCTTAAATGAAATTCCCCATTTTTCATTACATATCCTTGTAGCTTATTTTGAGAGCTTTCCAAAACACTGTATTTAAATGTTTTTTTGTGAAGTATTTTTGGAGTTACAAGAGTTGAAAGTTACAGTACCGCCGGCATTAGCATTACCCAAGGTGTACCGCGTGGAGGTTGCACGGTCGGATTACACACACACACACACACACACGCGCACGCACGCACGCACGCACGCACGCACACACACACACACACGCACACACACACACACACACACACAAGAGGTGTAAATCCGACCGTGCAACCTCCACGCGGTACACCTTGGGTAATACTAATGCCGGCGGTACTGTAACTTTCAACTCTTGTAACTCCAAAAATACTTCATAAAAAACATTTAAATACAGTGTTTTGGAAAGCTCTCGAAATAAGCTACAAGGTATGTAATGAAAAATGGGGGATTCCATTTAAGAAATTGAAGGTGATCTTTACGTGACCTTGACAACGCTATTCAAGGTCATAATAATATTACTGTGTAATGCGTTACTCGAAACCCTACAACTTTTGTAGGAAACATTTTTGTCTACCGTTCTCGGTTTTTGAGATATTCGGCTGGCACGGGTGGTCTGACACACCCTGTATACGTTATGTGATATATTGTATATATAATATAAAATATATATGTAATATATATATATATATATATATATATATATATATATATATATATATTTGTATGTATACACACGCGCACAGCCGGCCAAAAGTTTGAGATCATTAATTGCAAGTATCTACTACATGAAATGAAATCAAACTTGTGTATTATAATTTAACATATTATTATTGTTTTACCCATTGTTTTATAAGAAAATGAAAAATAATATAAAATGTTTGAAAGTTCTACAAAAAGTATTTTTTGTACAATATGAAAAGCACTGAAGAATATTAGACACTTTTTTCGTCAATGTAGCCATCTTTGCATTTAATCACTTTTTAAAATTAATCTAGGTAATTTAACTATAAGTTTATTAAGTAATTTAACTATAAGTTAAGATAAGTTAAGTTAATTTTATTAGCTTATTATTTAGTTTATAACTTAAGTTTATCATATTTGTAGAAAAAAGGCTTTATAACCATGTATTTTCTTGAAATTAAATAATGTTAACCACAACTGTGCTAAATATAATGCCTATTTACTTTCAAATTAATATTGACTAATAAAATAAAATATTAAGTAAGTCATAAATCAGGCTTTTAAGTAGTGTTTTATTGGAATATTCTTAAATTTTATATTTGGTCTCAAACTTTTGGCAGTCTATATCAGCGATAGTATATTCGACAATTATATACATACAAGGTGTCCCAGATTTTTCCGTACAAACTTTAGTATTATGTTCTATGAGCAGAAATAAGAAAAAATGTTATATAAACATAGGTCCCAAAATGCTTTATTAAAAAGTTATAGCAAAAATATGAAATGTGTAAGTTCACCTAAGTTTGCATTTCAAAGTGCCGTCCGCCCATATCAATACAAGCTCGACATCGATGTAATATTGAATTTATCACCTTAGGAATTTCGTGGCGATTTCGCTTAATCTTTACAGTTGCGTCGATAATTCTTTGTATTAGTTCATCTCCTGACGTAACTTGTGTTCGATAAACTTTGACATTTTTAAAGTTTGTCAATTTATCAAACACAAGTCACGTCAAGAGATAAACTAATGCAAAAAGAATTATCGACGCTACTGCAGAGATTAAGCGAAATCGACACAAAATTCCTAGGGTGATAAATAAAATATTACATCGATGTCAAGCTTGTATTGACATGAACGGACGGCACTTTGAAATGCAAACTTAGGTGAATTTACACATTTCATGATCATATTTTTGCTGTAACTTTTTAATAAAGTATTTTGAGACCTATGTTTATATAACATTTTTTCTTATTTCTGCTCATAGTATACAAACTACTAAAGTTTGTACGGAAAAACCTGGGACACCCGGTATACATATATCCAAATGTATATCAAGAGACACGGTAATGTCTCGCACCAAGTATACGCGCAGCGAGACCGCCCCGTGTATCTTTATGCGAGCCGGCGAGTTGCGAGTGCCCGAGATTATCGGATCTCAATAACGGCTGAACCGATCAAGTTCTGAGTAGGCTCAATCGAAAGCTTGGATTCGAATTATATAATGAAAATGTTTTTATTTTTCCTCTACGTGCCCTACGAGCGGAGATATTGCGATGCAAAGTCCGAATCGGGAAATTTTCACTTTAAGAAACGTCGTGCTCAGCCTCAGAAAATGTCCAACACAAAATCCATCTGCTAGGTGGCGCTGTTTATCGTAAGGCTTCTAGGGTCTCTATAAGGCTGCAGCCTGGTTGCCTCTTGTGTTGGCCGCGTGTATCTCTCAGCTCGGGCCACTTATGTCCATTTCCACCAATGTATAAGATGTCCCAAAATCAACGCAACATTTAAATTCCGCGTCATTTTGTCGTTTCGACTGCGCGGAAAATTTCAAAGCTCTCATGTAGACACTTTCCGATTTGTAATGATGGAATGCTTCACGTAAACAACGCATTCCCTTATAGAAATTTAATACTGCGAATCATTAGGGAAAATACTGTGATTAAATACTGGCAGTATTTCAATAATTTTTTGGCTAGTACTTCGTCCAAATACTGAGAATTCTCAGTATTTTATCAATACCAGTGATTTTATCAAGTATTTCTATCAGTGATTCATAATACATCTTCCCAAGCGGTCATCCATCCAACTGCTCACCATGTCCACCTTAACCTTCATGATCAAACGAGAACATCTACCTTCACGATCTGCTCACGACTATGTGTTAAGAAAGACATAGGCCGGTATTCATAAGTTCTTATATTTAAGATTGTCTCAAGTACAATCTTAAGATGTCATAAACCAATCACAGAACCGTATTAGCGTCTTAAGACATTACT
>NJRP01000406.1:35123-45406 GCA_003063835.1 Aphaenogaster floridana
CAGTAATTTAAGTACTCAAAATAAGTAATTAATCACTAACTCACTAGTGATACATTTTTATAAGGGTTATTATTGTGAAAACTCATGATTACAAATATGGGGAAAGTTTTGCGGAGACAGTTCGCAAATTGCGTGCAATTTTCAATCGACGAAATGCACCAAATCGATCTACAGTTCAAAGATTGATCAACAAATTCGAGCAAACTGGTTCGATTGTGGAGGTGAAAACACCAGTGCATCATCGTACAGACCGGTTTACTGAAAACATTGCCACAGTGACTGAATTAACGTGTTGCCGAGAGTCTAGGAACCTCGATTCGCCATCACAGCAATTGAACATTTCGAGAAGCACTATGCAACGAATTTTCACAAAATATCTGCATCTGCATGCTTACAAAGTTCAACTGACGCAAGAATTGAAACCAACAGACCATTCGCAGCGTCGTGCGTTTGTCAATTGAGTGTTGGAAAACCAAGAAGTGGATAATCTTTCGAAGAAAATTCTCTTTAGCGATGTTTGAGGTTTTTTGAAGTCTCACGTGTACGCCAACAAATCAACAATAATTTTTTAACTCAAGGAGGACATTCGATGCGTCATTGGCGAAATTGAGCCGCAGTTATGCGCAAATGTAATCGAAAATTTCGTCAAAAGAGTAAGAGTGTGCCAGCAGAGTCTTGGGGGACATTTGTCGGATATTATGTTCCACACTTAATCGCAATATATATATATATATATATATATATGTGTGTGTGTGTGTGTGTGTGTGTGTGTGTGTGTGTGTGTGTGTGTGTGTGTGTGTGTGTGTGTGTACTTTATATTAAAATAAAAATATCACCAATTTTCGAATAAATGATACGTTTTATTAAAAAAGGAAATGTTGCACAGTTTGTGGGACACCCTATAGATTAATATATTAACTCGGTTTAACTTACTCTTTATCTTTCTAATTTTTAGAACTAGAAAAAGATCCGAGGTCGCCGATGACGAGGTCTAAGTAGTTCGCTCCGTAGTTTTCGGTACCTAGGTATATTAATACTTTGAATTCGATGTCTACGTGTCACAGGTCACCAATAACGAGATTCAGGTAGTTCGCTCTGTAGTTTTCGGTGTCTAAGTATATTAATACTTCGAATTCGATGTCTACGTGTCACAGGTCATCGATGACGAGATTCAGGTAATTCGCTCCGTAGTTTTCGGTGTCTAAGTGTATTAATACTTCGAATTCGATGTCTACGTGTCACAGGTCATCGATGACGAGATTCAGGTAGTTCGTTTCGTAGTTTTCGGTGTCTAGGTGTATTAATACTTCGAATTCGATGTCAACGTGTCCAAGGTCGCCGATGACAAGATCCAAGTAGTTCGTTCCGTAGTTTTAGGTATCTAAATGTATTAATACTTTGAATCCGAATCTGGGACACGTAGACATCAAATTCGAGGAATAGAACACCAGACACCAAAAACTACGAAGCGCACTGCCTGGATCCCGTTATCGGCAATCTGGGATACGCAGACATCAAAAAATTATATATTTTTTTATTTTAATTGTAAGTTTTTAATTAGTGATGCCTTTTAATTAATCAGGAACTAAAGCCGTAATCAAAAATCTAACGGCACTTTTATTATATAATGTGAATACAAGCTTTCGATTGCGACCAGTTTGAGTAAGTTTGATGCAGTCAATTCTGATAAATGATCATTTTTGCAGAAAGTTTCTTTTCCGCGCGTCCGATTGACGGTCGATGACGTTGTTGGTTTCGCGGCGAATTTGACAGCTGGTAATACTTTATTTCATAGTGGTTTAATTACTGCAGAGCAAAGAACAAACAGTAATAAAAAAGATCGTCGTCTTGATATTTTTATATTAAATTATAAGACAATTGGGGTGGTGGTGGGATTTTTTCACTTAATATATATTTATATAGTATTAATTATTATATATTATTATAATTATTTATATAGTATTAATTATTTACAATTATGCTAGGTTGTAATCATATGTTGCAAAATATATATATACTGTTTATAATATGCTTAAAGCTACAAAATGCATGATATCCTAGCAAAATTACTTTTTTAAAAAAAAGAAGGTAAAAAAGCGCCAAGTAAACGCGCTGGTAGTTTGTACCAAACTATATCTCGTAATGTCTGTATCTCGAAAAAACCCAAATGGTAGTATCTTTCATTTAAAAAATACAACCCAAGTGGTACGTATCTATGTATTCTAAAGGGTTTTTCTATTCTAATCCAAGTGGTAGTAGTTTTAATTCTTCTTAATAAAATAATTATATCACAAAATTGCAATACCTAACTCAACCCAAGTGATATACTGATATGTATTTTGCAAAAAAAATGTTTGAAATCTTTAAATTGCGCCAATTACAAAGAGAATATATGATAAAAATTTTATAAGATAAAAATTTTTAAATCTAACAAGAATTAAAGAGTTAACAGTACAAAATAAAAAAAAATTAATTAAAATAAAAAAATTTTTATGTAAAAAAACTTGGCGCTGCTAAACTGAATAAGGAAAACAATGAAAACGATTTATAAGTAGTAATGCAGAATACAATTTATAAGTAAAATACAGAATTTAATTTAAATATTACATTAAGATTACAATAGAACACAAACTTTTCGAAGTCTAGCAGGGCCAGGTTTTTTTACATAAAAAATTTTTTTTATTTTAATTAAATTTTTTTATTTTGTACTGTTAACTCTTTAGTTCTTGTTAGATTTAAAAATTTTTTATCTTATAAAATTCTAATCATATATTCTCTTTGTAATTGGCGCAATTTAAAGATTTTAAACATTTTTTTTGCAAAATACATATCATTTGGGTTGAGTTAGGTATCGCAATTTTGTGATATAATTATTTTGTTAAGAAGAATTAAAGCTACTACCACTTGGGTTAGAATAGAAAAACCCTTGAATTAGAATACATAGATACGTACCACTTGGGTTGAATTTTTTTTTAATGAAAGATACTATCACTTGGGTTTTTTCGAGATACAGACATTACGAGGTATAATTTGGTACAAACTACCAGCGCGTTTACTTGGCGCTTTTTTTACCTTTTTTTAAAAAGGTAATTTTGCTGGGATACAGGATGTCTTCGAACTAGTGGTACAAGTGGAAAGGGAATGATTCTACATGAAAAAATAAGTTGAAAATGTAGAATAACATTTTTTTACACGAGGCTTCGTTTTCAAAATAATCGAATTTAAAAATTGACATATTTGACATAAAATATAAAATATCTTGTAAACAATTCATTTTTTGATAACCGTACCTTAATACTTTTATGCACAAAATAACGAGATATCAATTAACGAGAAATAACGAGAAATCAATTAGTGTAACAACAACACATAGTTGCTTTAAAAAATAGACAATTTGCAATATGCAATTATATACTTTTTTTAAAGGCAACCAAGTGTTTTCTTTACATTAATTTATTCATTTTGATATTTTGTGCATAAAAATATTAAAGTATGGTTATCAAAAAATGAATAGTTTACAAGATATTTTATATCAAAATATATCAATTTTCAAATTCGATTATCTCGGAAACGAAGCCTCGTGTAAAAAATGTTATTGTACATTTTCGACTTATTTTTTCATGTAGAATGACCCCCTTCCTGCTTATACCAGTTCAGAGACACCCTGTATAATCAGCGTGTAATAATATATTCGGAAATATATATATGTATATATTTGTATATAATATATATACATATATATATTTTTATATATTTTTTTTTACATACATATATGCACGCACGTCGTGTCCAATACATGCATCGATTCAGTCCCTCTCTCTCTCTCTCTCTCTCTCTCTCTCTCTCTCTCTTTCTCTCTCTCTCGCTCGCTTTAGCTCCCTTTCCCCGTCTCACGTATGTTAGGGCGGGGGAGGGAGGGATTAGTAGGATGATAGTATTCTCTAGTTACCACACGAAGGTCCACGTTGATTAGCAACTTCCTTCTACGTGTTCCGTGCGTGGCCGTACGTACGCTCGGTCACACGGGAGCGGCGCGGCGCGTCCACGGGAACGTCGTCGCACGCGGAAGTTTACGCACGAGGACGAGATTAACGTCGTCGTGAAATTAGGATTTATTGGTCGCACGGTGGCGAGGCGCGCAACCGCGTGCGCCGATAGAAGTTTCTATGTCGGAATAGAGAGCGCCCAGGCAAATCAAGCGGCGGAAACAAGGCCGCCAAGGTTCTCAGCGAATCCCCGAGCGCGCCGGCAATCGGCTTCAATTTAAACATCAAGTTCGAGCAATCGAACGATATTAATTGCGTTTAATCTGACGTTTAATTCAAACGACACAGTTCGTACTCTTCGTACGCGCAACGCTCGGTTTCACTGATGTTAGATTCGGACAAATCGGCGGTTCCAGCTCCCTAATTAAGAAGAAGGAATGCCAATGAAAAATTAAATAAAAAAGAAAGTCGAGCGAGGCGAATTAAACAAATCGCGGATTAGGATCTCTCTTTTCAGACTCACCGAGATTTCTCAACGGTATTCGCCGCGCGACACACTCTCTCCCTCTCCCTCACCCTCTCTTTCTCTCTCTCGGCGTCCTCCCGTCCCGATTATCGATACTTATGATACTTATTCAATTAGAATCACGCGCCCGCGAAGGATCCGCGAAGGGATATTTATCGCGTTATCGCGTCGCAATAATGACGACGGTAATCTCGATTCGGCGACGAGACGCGCCCCGCCGACGTAGAGCACTGACAACGACGACGACGGCGGCGACGGTGGCGGGCTGGCGAGCGTTTACGGGAGTGACAGCGCGAGGCCCGACGCCGCATTAGAGCCACGAAGCGACTAGTTACTTCCCTTGGCACTGCGGCAGCATTATACGTTATCGCGTGTGCGATATAGGTAGGGTACGTGATCCACAGCCAGCCGCCGCAGGCTGGAAACGCGTAGATCGATCGGGCGGGGATCGGGCTCGTCGAGCCGAATGTCGCTCGCAAGAGTGCCACGTTCCGCAACCCTCGACGAAATTTTCCTTGGACGAATAACGTCTCTCTCTGCCGAAGACATTTTTTTACAGGGTGGTTGGGTGGTTGGGTGCTTGGACGCGTTACTTATAACGTCATCACCGTTACTTTTATTTTTTTATAGTAACAATAATGACGTTACTTTTTTTCATAACGGTACCGATAACACCAGGATTGGGAAAGTTACTTTTGAAAAGTAATTCGTTACTATTACTCGTTACTCATTGAAAAAATATTAAGTAAAAGTAACGCGAAAGTAATACAGGAAAATTGGGAAATAACGCGTTACTTGTAACGTCATCACCGTTACTTTTATTTATTACTTCCTCATAGAGGAAGCTTTGTTTTCGTAAAAAAAAATTTTTTTTGCCGCTGTCAATGTGTTCAGAATGTTCTAAAACGTCGAAAAATCGCAATTTAAAAAAATGTCCGTATGTGTATGTGTGTATGTGCCAAATTTCCCGAAATTTCTATAACTCCAGAACTAATCAACCAAATCTTATCGAATTATATATGAAATAGGGGAAGAAAAGACTGAAGAATACAATAGAATTTGAAAAATTGCCAATATTTAAAAATTTTAACCTTTAAGGGCTACATTTCAAGTCTCAATAATTGAGACTTTTCACAAATTAATGTTTTTTGACAATTTAGTATTAATTATTGGCAACTTTTCTAATTCTATCATATTCTTCAGTCTTTTCTACCGCTATTTCATATTCTTTAAGATTTGGTTGATTAGACCCAGCTTTATAAAGTTTCTATATGTATGTGCGAATTCTCAGAAATTTCAAATGTGTGTAACACGAGAACTGATCAATCAAAAATTATATATGAAATAGGGGTAGAAAAGATCTAAGAATATTATAGAATTATAAAAAATTTCTAATATAATAAACAAGTGCGAAAATTAGAAATTTGCACATTGCTTCCTATGTACGAATTCCCCGAAATTTTAAAAGGTCAAAAACAAATTAACAAAATATTAAAGAATAGTATATGAAATAGGGGTAGAAAAGACTGAAGGATATAACAGAATTAGAAAAAAATTGTCAATATAATAAAAATGGTGCAAAAATTAGAGCACATTGCTTCTTCATTATTTTATAATTTAATCATTGAATTTGGCGATAATTGTTAGAGGTTTTTTTAAATAAAATTTGGAATTTTCGGTTATATCTTAAGAACATCAATCAAATCTTAAAGGATTGTATATGAAACAGGGGTAAAAAACCGAAAATAAAGCAATAATAAAATTAGGGAATCACTATTCATCTCTTTTTAAGGGGGACAGTTAGAACATCTCAAGTCTCAATAATTGAGACTTCAAAAAATGATGTTTTAGGATAATAAAAAAAGTGTAAAAATTAGAAACTTGCACATTGCTTCCTCATGATTTTAGTTTGCCTAACCACGCTCTTCTTCAGAGCCAGATTGTTTTTAATTTAAAGTTAAATTATTAGTAGCATATATAGATTGGCTTCCTCATAGAGGAAGCTGGTTGAGCGAAATAAAATGTGGAGTTAGCATTCAACGTTCAAGAAGCTCCCTTTATGAGGAAGCCAATCTATATATGCTACTAATAATTTGACTTTAAATTAAAAACAATCTGGCTCTGAAGAGGAGCGTGGTTAGGCGAACTAAAATCATGAGGAAGCAATGTGCAAGTTTCTAATTTTTTTTTATAGTAATGATAATGACGTTACATTTTTTCATAACGGTAACAATAACGCCAGGATTGGGAAAGTTACTTTTAAAAAGTAATTCGCTATACTCATTAAAATAATATTAAGTAAAAGTAACGCGAAAGTAATACAGGGTTGGGAAATAACGCGTTACTTGTAACATCATCACCGTTAGTTTTATTTTTTTTATAGTAACGATAATGGCGTAACATTTTTTCATAACGGTAACAATAACGCCAGGATTAGGAAAATTACTTTTAAAAAGTAATTCGTTACCATTACTCGTTACTTATTAAAAAAAAAATTAAGTAAAAATAACGCGAAAGTAACACAGGGTTGGAAAGTAACGCGTTACTTGTAACGTCATCACCGTAATTTTTATTTTTTTTTATAGTAACGATAATGACGTAACATTTTTTACATAACGGTAACGATAACGCCAGAATTGGAAAAATTATTTTTGAAAAGTAATTCGTTACCGTTTTTCACTCATTACTCATTGAAAAAACATTCAGTAAAAATAACGCGAAAGTAACGTGAAGTAGCACGTTACTTTTACTTAACGAGTAAAGTAACGAGTTACTTTTTTTGGTGAATAACGAGTAACGGCAACAAGTTACCTTCCAATCTTTTACGACGTTACTGTTACCGTTATGAAAAAATGTAACATTATTACCAAATTGTTACTATAAGAAAGTAACGGTAACGGTAACGACGTTACAAGTAACGCATTACTTCCTAACCCTGTTCTTTCATTTGTTAATTATCCTAATCACTGCTCGATTAATCAATACTTGCTGATTCGACAGCCTTATTCTTTAACGACAGATCTTTCTCCATCAATACAAATCGACTTTTCCTCGGCGAGAATAAGAGTGGGCGTTTATTTATTTATCGTTTATTTATTTATTTATATGTATATAAACGGGAAAGAATCCCTTTAATAATTCATACATAAATACCAAAAAAATGAGATAGCAAAAAAGGTTCTGCAAATTTGAAGAGCTTTTTATTATCATTAATAATTTGTCTTTAAATATTTATCGCTCTAATTTTTAACGTCATATATCTTTTTACATAAATTCTGTCAAAGTTCATGTAGAATTGACTAAAAGAAGTAATTTTGTAACCTTGTTTGTTTCCCAAAAGTTTAGTTTGCGAAAAAAACTTCTATTCAATCGCGTTAAAGTTGAAAATCCCTCGATGTCTTAAGAAAACTCGACTTCGAAAAAGTCTATCGTTAAAAAATGACACGCTAGAAATTATGGTGCCCGCATACTGTGTCTTTAATTTACTTTTCTATTAAAGGATTATTTTTCCAATAGAGACAGACGCAAAAAGACAAAAAGCGCTAGAGATAATTTTCCCGAAATCACTCCGTTTCACCGATAAAAAGTACGACAATAAAGTTACGCTCGCGTAACTTATCCATCTGAAAATCGGATTCGTTAGCTTCCAGCTCGCTTTCCACTGCGCCCGACCCCCTACCCTTTCGCCGCGGATCGCTTCCGTTTGCCGACCTTATCGTCGTCTTTTTTCTTTTCCGATACTTACAGCGAGGAAGACGCGAGGAAGGTGCTCGACGCGGCTCGAGGCGATTAGACTTCAGACGGCGGCGATGTCCTCCTCCGAATCCGCGACAGGCAGATCCGCTTGCCCTCCCCCTGTCTCGTCTACATTCTTCGTTCGTGGAGCATCGTTCGTCTCTGTAACAGCACACAGCGCGATTGATTGAACGAGGGTGTGTCGGAAATAAAGGGCGAAACGCTGACGAATGCGCGGGGACCGCGAGCTCGTTATTTGCGGATTACTACTGAAAGAGAGACGAGGGAGGGAGCGAGAAGGAAAGAAAAATGGATGGAGGGAGAGAAAGAGAGAGACAGAGAAAAATACACCTATTGTAGTCTTACGCAGTAAAAAACATTTTGTATTTGTGTTAAAACCGGTCCTTGTTAAAACTTTTTTAACATATTTGAGTGTTAATTTAACATAATGTGATTATGTTATTTGAATATTTTGTATTAAATTGATATCCAACATTTCTTAGTACTAAAATAACACAATTTATGAGTAAGTGAACAAATAACATAAAAATAGTGTAGTTTTAAAATGTAAATTCTAAGGTAAATGAATAAAATGTACGTGTTAATTTAACATATTTAAAATGTTAATTTAACTAAAGAAATATGCTTCCACAATTTGTTTCCAAATAGTGTCAAAGTCTTACATTTTTTGGTGTTAATTTTTACATAACATTATTTGTGTTACTTTCTAACATATTCATCTTATGTTGAATTAACACAAGAATTTAGGTGGATCGTTTGTGTTAAATGTGTTAAATTTAACACAAATTTTCCAACTGTAGGAGTAACGAAGACAAGTTAATGCAGTAATAAAAAAGCGGCGACAGAAATAAATAAATAAAATAAATAATAAAAGATGGAGTCCTATTTGACATCGGTGAGACCGTGGTTATGCCGCAGTGATGAATAAAACTGGTTATATCAGCGAAGCTTGGTAGCGCTCTCGGCGTCGCCGAAACACGCAGTTCTGCGGCGACAATTCCGCCACGGCAGCGAAAACTTCGTCACCGCGCACCCCTTTCTCCTCCACATATTAGATTTGATCCCCTCCCGTCGCCCGCGTATCCCGCAACGATACTCTATCTACCGAGAGCTTGTCCCTTCATTTCGGCCCGCGGGCGATCTACGGTTTCGTTATCCGCGAATTCCGTGTAGGTCGCTCGACGAGAGCGAATGCTGAAAGCGGGTCCTGCATATATGCGCTTATTAGAAATTCCAGTCGTCCATGTATTCGTCTTCTGCCCGACAGCGACGCGGAATTCGCATATAATCGGATAAAAGGCACCGAGGGAGCGCAGGAGAGGAGGAATCAAGGGCGCCCGCAGGATTTTTTCCAGGAGGGACATGATTCAAAATGTTCTTCCAGAATTAGAATACTTGTAATTTGAAATTTATTCATTTTTTGTTGAAAATTATGCACCTAATCATATATAGATTAGGGCAGAGATCGGCAAGGTTAGCACAACTTTGCCCTTCCTTTATTCAAAGGGAGAACAAATGCTTAATTTTTTACTGATTCCAGGGGAGGCAAGAGGGCGCATTTGTCCCCCCCCTCTCTCCCGTGGATATCCTTACACTATTGGAAAATTTGTGTACTTTTGTGAAAAAATTTGCTGGTTAAAGTTTTTGTGTTAAGTAATCAACACGTTCATATGTAAATTTAACACATGTCTGCTTTGTTAACTGAACTTAACAAATGTAAAATGTAAAATTATTAAAATGATTTTAAAAATATGTTAAAGTAATACAATTTGCACGTATTTATTAAATGTGCTAAAATTTACAGAAAAAGAGTGTAGATTTTACTCTATAATAGAAGTGGGGATGACTGCGTGTTACTTATTACCATTCTTATATGAAAAGAACATTTCTTATATGTTAATTTCATCATAAAAGTTATGTTAATTGTACACACAATTAACTTTAAAATTACGATCAAAATTACATTTCTTTTTTGTTGAAATATTAACATGATATCAGTGTTACCATTTAACACA